>JAURVB010006219.1:0-53183 GCA_033002965.1 Piper betle | reverse complement strand
CGAGGGTTATTAATTCCGAAAAACATCGACCAGGTGACCCGTGTTAGGTGGGGTCCAATAAATCATCCACCTGACACGTCCTACGATCAATAAATCAAATCACCGATAGAATGGAGCGATAAAACCTGAGAAGCGTGTCCTAACGGACCTGTCAGAAGCTCCAAGCGCAGTCTCGTGCCTAGACGGCGAGCTCCTGCAACGAACCTACATGAACATAACTAATTACTAACGCCCGTACATATATGATGCACACCTATATAACTAATATATCCACATGCATACAATCATCTAATCAAACATGACAATCATTTCGACAATTTCCCTACATCTCTAATTGTCAAGCAAGTTAATAATTTTATCATTTCATATGTTACTTATTACCTAGCACTTTTAATTCCAATTTCAAAGCATACCTATTCTAATTAGGTGACAATGGTTTAATCAATTTAATCTGTTTAACTTAATGTTAGCATGCAAAACCTAATTCATACATATTCATAAATTAACTAGTTAACAAGCATTTAATTAACTATACAATAGTTTACTAACAATTTCATAATGTTAGCATGCAAAAACCTAATTCATACATATTCATGAATTAACTAGTTAACAAGCATTTAATTAACTATTCAATGGTTTACTAACAATTTCATTACTAAGCATTCACATCATACAACACAATTTACCCTAATCATCACATGTTTATCATAATCATGATTAATTAAACTAAAAGCATGAAGTTAATAAAATTAATTCTAATATGCTACTATGATCACAATAAGTATGTAATAATTCTAAAAAAATAAGAAGGAAGAACCACCTCGCGATCGGCGCTGAAATCGGTGCCGACGGACGAAGACGGCGATTTTCCGGCGACTATGCCGGCGGTTTCCGGCAGCTCCGGTGGTTTTCCGGTGACTGCTCCGGCGAGGCAATCGGAGGTAGGGGTTAGCACCGCCTCGGTGAGCTGAACCCAATGGTGGTGACGACGAAGGCAGCCGCGGCGGCGATGGCCACCAACGGCGGCGTCGAGTGCGGCCGGGGCGGTCGGCCGCTCTGATCAGAGCCACGGCCGACCCTCGACGGCGGCTCTAAGTAGAGGGGAAAGGTAGGGGAGGTCGAGGGGAGGAACTCCGACGTCACGGCGGCGGCGGTCCGGCGCAGACGGCGGCGGAATCGCGTCGGGATCGGCGGGAAATCGAGGGCGATTTCCGGCGTTGCGACGGCCGGACAGTGGCCGGGCGTGGTCGAGGCGGCGAGGCGACGGCACAGCCGGGCTGGGCGGCGTCGACCGGCGGCGGTCCGGCGTCGGTGGCGGCGGCAAAATCCGAAGGGCGGCGGCGGTGGTGAAACACGGGATGGGTTTGGGGAGGAAGATGGGTGTATAGGGCGATGGCAAGGTTGTAAATAAAACTTGACTCGACACGGGCTCGAGTCAAGAATGATAACGGACTCGGAATAAATTCTAGAAAAATCTAGAAAAATTGGGAAAAATCCCATAAAATCAAAAAAAATATCACAACATCTAAATGACATGTCGTATAACTAATAACCCACCCGAATACCATCTAACGCGTCCTAATGCGTTATTCGGCCTAAACTAATTCTACGGTCACAACAAAAAATAAAATAAAAATCAACTGTATACTCTCATATCTACTGATAACTCAGTCTGCTGATGCGTATCTGACGCTATCATCGATACTTGGGTATACATAAACCCTCATAGCACGTGCGCACGGTCGGCCTCGGCCCCGCACACGTGTTCTGAAAGCTGAACCGAC
This sequence comes from Piper betle, assembly GCA_033002965.1. Classification (NCBI taxonomy): domain Eukaryota; kingdom Viridiplantae; phylum Streptophyta; class Magnoliopsida; order Piperales; family Piperaceae; genus Piper; species Piper betle. The sequence goes on along the minus strand of JAURVB010006219.1, from coordinate 51,399 downwards.
TCAAACTACGGTCAAACCGACCGGCTAACAATTATAAAACCCTGACTCGAGTCGCGGGTTTTACACTCGTGGCACGGCGACGGCACGACGGAGCGGGGCGGCGTTGATCGGCTGCAGCGTGGCGTCGACAGCGGCGGCGGTAGCGATGAGCACAAGGCGGCGAGGGTTTTGGGAGGGTAGGTGTCGAGAGGGAGAAAAATACCCTCAATGGCAAACTCGTAAATAAGTATTGACTCGATTCCTACTCGAGTCAAAATAATAACTAGTTCGCAATAAATTCTAAAAAAAATCTAGAAAAATATGGGAAAAATCCCGTAAAATCAGACGAACACAGCAACATCCAAATGATATGTTCTATAACTAATAACCCACCCAAACTCCCTATATCGCGTCCTAATTCATCATTCGGCCCTAAAAATATTCTACGATCAAATAAAATAACAATCAATACTGCATGCCTCCATATATTTGATAACCCATTTTTCATCATCTTTTTGACGTTATCATCGTATACTTGAGCATGCATGACCCTCATCGCTCATAACTCACAGCTGGCCTCAACTCAGTTCGCGGTCCATGAAGCTGACTCGACTCGAACCGACTGGTTCGCTCCCGTAAAACTCTGACTCGAGTCACGGGTTTTACACTATTACCTTTATTTAATAATATTTAAGACTAAATTCAAGACAAAATACTTTGAGTTATTTTTGGGGTGTTACAGTCTCAACCACCTTAGGTTGCAAACCCTGAGTGCACACAATCAATGTTTGGTGTAAAGGTGGGTGCTTTTGAGCTCAGCTTTTTAGGGTTTTCGATTAGTCGGGATGCAAAGACATATACCCAATGCCCTTACACCCAAACTTAAATTTTCTACCATTTTTACCCCAGACACAATGACACTTGGTAAGCACCTTTGCACCCAGTCGCATGACCCACCTTTGTGTACATTTATTTTGCATTTTGTACATATAGATACCATGTCATTTTTATATGTGTAAAAATAATCATAATTTTTACAAGATCAGTATGTTGGATTATGCACTTGCTTGGTAGATCTAGAATATCTCACACTCCCAATGTCTATTTTGCATGATTCTTGTTTCATTTTGTTCATGAATAATATATCTACATGTTTTAATCAGGGTTATTTCACATTGTTTGAATGCAATGAGTATGTATGGGTGTTAATATTGGTGAAAGGTGACAGCTTTACTATTTTTCGTAACCTAATTGTCATTTTCTTCAATTTTTACACCATGTTGTAGGTCTTATTTTGCTCAATCTTTTACATGATTCTTGGGTGGTATGCTAGCTAACTCATTCTAAATTACCCATTTAAATAAATTTCATTAAAGGCTTGAACATAACCCATAAAACCAACTTGTGCTTGTTGTATTGTATGTTATCTTGTGTTATGCTATGTAATTGTGCTATCTTTTAGCTAGCTAAAAGAAACCATAAAATCTGAAAAAAAAATTACACAATGGCCTACTAAGTGTCTAATTGAAACTGGAAAAATTTGGGCCCAATTAAAAATTATTTAGGTAGCAAATTAATTAAATTTTGTGGAGTCAACATTAATATAGAGCAAAACACTAGTTCACTAGCTCCAGTTGTAAAACACTAGTTGTTTGGTGGTAAAATTTCTCATTAGTGATGTCCCTATTCCTTCATCCGAAAATTTAACAGCCATTTGTTGGTTGGATGTTCTTGTAGATATTCCTCAATTTGTATAGATCCAGCCAGTTCAGAAATGTCCATGCCAATACTTTCCATTTCCAAAATTATTTAGGCCAGGATACTTAAATTTTTGGTCTGAAATTTAGTGAGGTTGTAGTTCAAGCTGTTGGTTAGCTACCATAATTTTCTCAAAATTTATCAAGTCTCCCACCTAATGAACCAACCATAGAAAGTTAGGTGCGGGGCAAAGGAACACTATTCCCAGCCCCTTAGACTTGCCTTCGTAGGCCTTTGTTCATGATATTGTGTATGATTGTTAAAGTGTCAGGGCTCATTGTTCTAAATTTCAGCCTATTTGGATACTATTTAGCTTGCCCAAAAAATTGTCCAGTTAAACCTATTTGACTAAGTTAAGGTTATATGTTAAGTATGTAATTATCTACTAAGCATACTTATAACACTAAACCCTAATTAAGTTACTTAATGAGGTTCACCAAATCATTACGTAAGATAACTAAGTTAAGTAAATATCTCAATGTATGTGCATGTGTTGAATCCTTACTTCGTTTTGTGTACAAATGTGATCCTCGCATTAGGACGATAAACTATACTCATCTAAGTCTGTAGAACTCTTATATTTTTTCTTCCTTGAATGACAAGTTTAATCAAGTTTTAAACACTAGGACGATGTCGGTGGCATTTTATCGAATTCCATTGATGTTGGGCTATTTACCTGAGTTTTCTGCAGTTTAATAAAACTTCAATGTTGAAATCCCTTGATGGGTTTTAAAAAATAAGATATAAAAAACGTATGATATATGTCCCTATCTAACCCTACTATATATGCATAATAAGGGTTTATGGCTTTATGAACAAGAAAGCCGTATGGAATGTAAGAATAGCCTTTACACCCTAAAGTAATATAATGTAAATGGAAACTGTGCATTGCAACACATTTTCAGAATATCTTGTACTAACTTAATACTATTCCAAGTGTCATTTGAGTACCATAATAGACAATATATAAAAGATGTGATAGCATATGTATGTATATATGAGTGTGTTTGTCGTGCTTATGTGCTAGCCTATTTTATGAATTATTGTAATTAATCACCCGATAAGGCTTTTCTTGAAGTTTAAGTGTTTTTCAAAGGTAACCAAGTATATATCTACCGGTCTCAAAATATCAATAATTATTTCGGGTTGGTAATCAAACTTATTTGATTATTGACATTTTCCTTATATTTATGTAGGTGAGGTCCTATGACTTTGGTAGGTTTAGGCGCACAAATCTTAGCCCTATAAAGGTGTACAGATCTTAACCCTTAAAGTTTTAGATAGTCTAACAAGTTTGATTATTAACATTTTTTTATATCTATGTAGGAAAGGTCCCATGGCGTTTGACTTAGGTGTACAAATTATACCTTATAAATTTTAATTGGTTTAACCATTTGTTCAAAAAGCTCAAGCTAATGAAAATAGATCTAATAAATATTTAGTCCAACAATGGCCCTCACATGCAAACAAACTTTTTTTAAACTTAGCACATGGATAAATACAAACATGAGGTAAATAATCTATTAGTCATAACATGTAACAAATTAATATTTTTTGGACCAGATTTAAACCCTAGACTTTTGGCTCTGACATAAATTTTAAAAAGCTTAAGCTTTAAAAAAGAGGACCATTAAATATTTACTTTAAGACAATGAATGGATGAACACATTTTAGAACCAAGAACTCTGATTGTTTTTTTCAGGAATTATTAGCACAAAAAAGGTCAAGGAAGACGAAGGTGTATAACATAAATCTCGTTTCATCAGAAGTTGAACCTGATTTCCTCAATTGCCACAAGTAGACATCACAGAAGAATGCTTGATGCAGAAATTTTACCTCGCTTGTAATTGTTCCAACTGCCATAGCACAATTGTAATTAGCTGCAGGATTGATAACTTTTGCCTCATATACATCTACAAAACAAACGAAAAAGATATCTTTAACATAATAAAAATATGAAGCTGCAGATGATTTACTATTTACATAAAACCTAATCCCTTCATTTACACATGCTACTATCCTCGAGCATTCAAATTCTTGAACAGTTGTAAGTATTGATATATGGACTTATATCTGTTAACTCTGCAATTGTTCAAGTGCAATTCCAAATTCGGCAATCTTAATCCTCAACACGATCTCGCAAATCAAAAGAAAAAATACAAAGACAACAAATTCGTAAGCCATAATCATCAAAAATAAGTTTCTGATTTCACAAAAGTGCCCGGGGGATGATAGGTATTGATGGCAGTGAAGGTTATCCCTGCAACAGTGTCCTCTTTAATTTATAGGCCGAATAATACAAGATATGGGAGAAAGTGCTTGGATCGCCTCTTAACTTTTACTTGTAATTAGTGAAATCCACAAGATGAAATGCCCTGAATACTCAAAACACTCCTCAGGCTTCAAAGCACCAAGCGAATCATCTGGTTGGAAGCAGGAAATGTATCTTTTCAAACTTCTGCTTAGATAAAAAGTACAGGAGACGCAAACATAGGAGGACGAACGCACATAAGACAACTGGTTAAGAAAAACACAAACTATACATTCTTCTCATAAATAGTTTTTTCATACATAAACGGTTCAGTATATTGGAAGTGGGGGGGTAGGCGCACCTGATATCCTTGAAAGGATAGGATGAGCAATCAATGTCCAAATTAAAAAGTAGGCAGTAGACATGATAGACATAGAGAAAATTGATAGACTCGGAATAATTTAGAGAAGGAGCCCTGCGATTGGGAAAAGGATAGATCTTCAAAATCTCTGCCTAAATAGGTAATCATCTTGATGAATACCTGCAAGCCAAGTCTTGGGTTTTTCCATTTCACAAATCTCCTCAACCACCACAATTTACAACAATGATGTTTTCATTAATTCTATCATGGAAGAAACAAAGTAAAAAATAGAATGATAGATGAAGCGTTGTAGAACTTGATCGATAGAAAATTGCAACATGCCAATATGAATGAAAGAGAACAAGTTGTGGTAGACCACAGAAAGGCCCTTTCTCTTGTCTGGTATCAGACAGCTGAACGATGAGAAATTTGCCGCATCCCTGGTTGATCTTCATTGCTTTGAAAATAATAGAAGGAATAAATGAAGAGAGAAAATACTCTTTCGTCCAAATTCACAAGAAATTAATAAAAACAAAACAAAATCGTGAACCATCAAAACTGGGAAAAATCTCCGCAGTATGGATGAGTTCGTTCTGGATTGCAACTCTGAATGGCGACGTGGCAAGCTCCAAACTGATGCTGAGGAGACAGGCTGCTGCCGATCTAGTGAGAGGAGGGAGGTTGACCAAGCCGCCAACACTATAGCCACCGGAACTCCAATAAAATAGTAGCTTTTTAGCTGAAAACGAACCCTGTGACCAGACCAGTTCAACTACAGAAAAAAAAAAGAGGGCAGAACAAAACTATTGTGGCAGTGTGAAGAAAAACATGGAAGACGTGTTCCTTGAAAAGGGTGCAAGCAAACAACATGACTAAATTTGGTCGGAGTGAAAAATTTGGGATGAACATTGTCAGAAGATAGTTATTTACCTTGACATCATGCAACACAATGTCACCCTCCGGAGGTAACCTATCTTCTAAAGCTAATGCTTATCTTTTCATGGGCTATTTCCTTCCAATGTCAAGTCCATTCTCATTACCAACATTTTGATACGAATTCATGATGCAATTTATGCATCTTTTCTTCTTATCTTTAGAGTTACCTTGTCTCTCAGCCAAGTCAGCTCAAGAAATCAGATATAATTGCAAGAGTAGCTGTTTTCTATTCGTGCATTTTCTTCTCCTTGAACTTCGAACGTCCTTCAGCAAAAACTTAAACTTCGTGGCATTCTCTTTATCTTCTGATAAACAATCTTTCGCCAATTACAAAACATTATTTTTCTCACCTTTAAGTAATCCTCCTCATTCAGCGAATTTCCACATTCAAATTAAATCATTTGACTATCAGATTTACTCTTTCAAATTTCTATTTGTTTCCCACATGCAACTTTCATACCATTCAGAACCCAATTCAAATTCAACTTCATCCTTCACAAAATCAGCTACACCTTTCACTCAATGCTACTATTTTGCTAATTTTACCACAAGCAGATTATTTAAAAATTCACTAACAAAAGAATGTGGCAACAAACCAAAATAGGAGTATAAAGCTTTAGCAACAAATAACATTTCAAGTGCATTCATTACTGCTATTGGCTGAATTAATAAACCAAAACACCACAAGAAAGCAAACAAAAGAAGTGGGAATATACAATGGGATGAGTTGGGACAATAGCAATAAAGATCATGTAACATGAGTCATGTTACGACATGCAATGCAAAAATGCGGAAAATATAGAAGAAAAAATTGTAATACAATAAGGATTATGTATGAACCTGTTCAATAATTTCGTCATTAGTGTCAAACTCAATAAACTTCTCATGATTGTGCAATAGATGCGGGAAATATGTAAACCTGCAAGTAATAGATGTGGATAAGATACTATTTAAGGCTCAACCTAGTGATATTTAACCTCAATCATTATTGACCCATGAAAACTACTCTGACTAGGCAATATCTCTGGATGAAAGTTTTCATCTGTCCTATAGATGAATGAACATAGTTCAAACAGGGTGCAGCAAGAAAAATTATATTTATATTGAAACCATTAAAGCAAATTTTAATGGAAGCAACTGCAATGCTTTTACGCTGGAATTAAACTTTTAATGCGATCAATCACTTGCATCTTCCTATCTGTTCAATGGAAATATGTCAAAGTATGTGGGGAATATACTATTATATATCTTATCTTTACCTTGTTCAAAAAATTAAGCAAGGGATTGCAAATTGAAGAAAAAACTAAAAATATTAATCCATGTCAACGAACATATGTAGAACACTGAATACATTCTTAACTGGTGAATTCGGCATAGAGTATACTATGTTCCTTCTGGATCACTTTGAACCAAAAAAATGTATTAAAACTTTGCCTCATTTGCATATGATATAAACTATTGAGACTGGTGAGCTTTCCAGATGCAAAATCTTTTCATCTCATTAACCAATAAACTTCTCGTTATTTCGTGAACCCCTTCCTCTTGATCAAATTACACATTTTAAAAACAACAGAGAATCTCAATTCATAAACTGATTAGTAATTGCAAACCATTATTCTCGTAAAGAACTTCATCAATAATTTAAAGACATGATCAAATATCGACCAATGAATTGAAAGAAAATTTCATGGGGACCAAAATACTAAGTAGATAAACATGAAAGTTAATAGTAAGCAACATGACGCTTCCTCTGGCCCTTCCAAATGCCCTCTTTCTTGTGAATCTGCTCATCTTCCTACTCTGACATTCACTAGAAGAAATATTGGTATGAAATCTGCAAACAATTTTGACAACCTCCTCATGTATGATTGCAAGTAAGAACAAAGAAAATCTCATCCAGCTTCCTTAAAAATCTTCTTCCTCTTCTTTTTCCTTCAGCTTATTCTTATCTTATCCAAAAACCACGTGATTAGAAATGACAAAGTTTTGGTACTGAATGGACCCCATGACAATGACTCTCATCCTTTATTTAGATTTGGGAAAAGCAATACACGAGCATTGTGCATTGGCAAAGTTAGCTTCCTTGATAAAACATCAAAAAAATCCTCTAATTTGCAAATCTAGTTCATTAGGGAAGAAGGGTGTTTTTGAAATTATCCTTTGTCACTCAGATGAGAAGGGAAAGGAGATATGGTTGTGAGTAGCAAGGTAATTTCAAAGAAGGAAAGGAAGGAAGGTAGACAAGGAGATGGAAGCGAGTGCAGTAAGAGAGAAGGCTAGGTGGCACATAGATCTAGAAGTAGGGTGACCTTTTCAATTAGTGATTACAACATATGTGTCAACATGGACTTAATAAGTCTTCATGGGCCTCTCTTACTCCAAAAGCTAGGTCGAGAAATAAAGGTTTTCCAAAGGCTGTATGCAAGTCATTGGTCTGCCCCAAAATTGATGTCAGATTAACCCAACAATTCTCCCACTCCCACATCAAGCCACTCAAATCATCTCCCCTTCACACATTTGGGGCCCACATATTACAATAGGTTTCGAGAGACTCCAATTTGGACTATCTGGCCGACTTACCATGAAGACTCCACACATATCAAGCTACCCAAATCATCTCCCCTTGCACATGCTGAGGTTGATATATTATAGTGAACTTTCAGAAAATTCTAATTTGGGCTAGCTGACTCACTGCGAGGCTAACCTAGGCTTTGATACCATTTGCTACCAGCCAATATGGATCCAATAAGCCTTCGTGAGCCTCTCTTACTCCAAACGCTAGCTCAAGAAGTAAGGCTTTCCTAAAGCCTGTATACAAGTCATTGGCCTCCCACAGAACTGATGTGGGATTAACCCAACACATCAAAGAACCTTGTGTCTTTGTTGAAGTAATAAACATCTAGATCTAGTTGTTTACCTTAATGACAGCAGACACGACAACCACCCAAGAGAAGAATCCTGCTGCTTCCTGAGAGGATGGGTGTGGGCTGTTGGTTATAGGTAAAAAGTTTGATTGGTTAACAAGAATAATAGGAGGGGAGCTGGTATATGCAATAGTGATGCTGCGAGCGGGAAGGGGAGAGAGCAAACATGACTATTAACATTGGGAGGGAGGGGTCACTTGGGGGTTACCGTTGAAGAAGCATTAGCTTGATATTTCAAAGACAAGAAGCATCCTTTAAAAACTCACACAGATTGCTCCAATTAATGATGACATATGACAATCTACATTCACATTCTTAAGAAAGAGTAACATATGCCATGATTGACACCAGTTGGTGACCACAATTTGAATAAGTAAACACTTCATTCCTATAATATAATAGCTACATAGATAAGATTTGAAACAGTACATCCATATATTCTACACACCTTTCTACACGAATGAAAGAAAGAAAGAAATTTGTCTATCTTTGTAGTAAAGGGGCACCATACCTTCTAGACGTGGCATAATGAGCAGATCCAGCAAAAATTAAAATTTTCCCAGGTATTAGTTCCCAAGAAAAATAATCTGAAACGTAATAACTTCTCCAGCCTGTCATGCAGGGTTTCATGGAAAAATCTCAGCATATCCAACATGAGCTTTGCCTTATCACCAATAACCTCGGCAGGAACATTCACCATGATTGAATGAATGGAAACGGTTTCCATCCCTCACCACTATCTCTCTATTGACTACTAAAGTAACTAACTGCATGAAACTATGGCAATCATCACAAATGCGTATATTCTTTATTATGCGTATAGGAGCTGCTTGAGGAGTATTCAAAAGACCAAAGGCCATAGCTAGCTTCTCACTGTGTATCCGCAAAACATCATTTTCTGGACATAGATAACCAAAATTTTTTATCTTCATCATCAAAGTATCGATTAGCAAATGCATTTCATTTATTTGAGGACTTGAATTATCACCAGCAGCAAAAAAGTACATCTTGTTCCGTATTTCCATCCAGCTCTGCCCTGGGCTCTTTTTCAACCCCCTTTCTCTCATCATATGCCGGATATGCTCACCATGCTCCAATTTCCCAGAATTATCATATATGTTTGCGAGCAACACATATATTGCAGGATCACATGGATCAAGCTCAAGTGCCCGTCTAGCCATTTCCTCTCCTAGGGTTATATTCCTATAAACTTTGCACGAGCCAAGTAATGTTTTAAAAATTAAGGCATCAGGATGATATGGCATTGTCTCTATTACTCTTACAGCCTCCTCTATCCTTCCAGATCTTCCGAGAAGATCAACTAAACAAACATAATGATCATACAGTGACGCAAAATCATATGACGAGTTCATGTAGTTGAAGTAAGATAGGCCCAGATCAGCTAAACCAGCATGGCTGCAAGCATAGAGGACTAACAGGAAGGTGACTCCATCAGGTTGGATCCCACTTAATCTCATATCTTCAAAGCTAGAAAGGGCGTTTGAGGAAAAACCATTAGATGCTAACCCGGCAATTAAAGCATTCCATGATATGACATTAGGCTTCAGGATCTCTAGGAAAGCCTTGTAGGCATCACTGACACTTCCACACTTACCATACATGTCAACAAGACCATTTGCAACCGAAACCTCCAAATTTAAGTTACTTTTTACCGCATATGAGTGTAACTGTTTTCCAGATTCAATGGACGCTAAGTTTGCTGCTGAAGACAAGAAGCAAGATAAGCTGAGACTGTCCATCTTAATTTTGTCTATATACATCAGGGGAATGATGCTAAGTGCCATATCATGCTGGCCAGACTGGTTAATAGCAGCAGCCAAGCTTGTGTAGGAAATGACGTCCCTATCGATCATCGTGTTCAGAATTTTAAATGCATCCTCCACCTTCCCCTGCCTTGCATACACATCAAGCAGAGAGTTTGCAACAGTTATGTCATAATCAACCTTAGTTTTTACAATATACCCATGAAGCTTCCTTGCTTGGCATAGAGCTTCTGCAGATCGACATCCACTAAGAATAGCCACAATTGTAACGGAGTTAGGTAAAATTCCAGAATTTTGCATCTCCACTAACATATTGACGGCCTCCTCAACATGCCCTGTCTGAACATATCCAGCAATCAATGACGTCCATGATATAACATTTGGAAAAATTATTTCATCAAATAATTTTACAGCTTCATTAATCTGCAAAAGGCATCTTGAGTACAGATCAATAAGGGCGTTACCAACTGAAATCTCATGGTTAAAACCAGCCTTGATCACCCGTGAATGAAACTGGTGACCCAATTCTGGCACCAAGTTGGTCGAACAAGCACTAATCATCACAGAGAATGTGTAAACATTTGGGTGTACTCCAACTTTTTCCATTCTGCAAAATGCTAAAACTGCTGCCTTAACATCAAATAGATCAGAATGGCCACGAATCAATGTGGTCCACAGAATCACATCTGTTTCAGGTGTCAGGTTGACAACTTTGACAGCATCTTCCATCCGCTGGTACTTTGAGTAGAAGTCAACAAGAGCTGTTTTCATGATTAAATTCATATGCACACCCCAAAGAATGGAATGTGCATGGACCAACAAGCCGCACATTGGATACAAGCTGCTTGCGGCCTCAATTAGCTTGACAAAGGTGAACTCATTTGGAAGGATTTCTCCTTGAAGCATTTGAATATAAAGCCTAAACGCTTGGGACCAATTTGATACTTCCATGCATGCAGAGATCATCACGGTCCATGATACAGTGTCATGATTGTTTGCAGTCTCAAAACTTTCAGCGCTTCACTAAGTGTATCACATTTTGCATAGAATTCAACCAGAGCACTCCCAACAATCGAGTTACCCATGAAACCACTCTTTATTAGCTGGCTGTGAATGCAAACTCCTATGGGAACTTCCCCAGCTAAGGAGCATGCACGAAGAACAGTAGACAATGTATACTCATTTGGTGAGAAACCAGCGAGCACCATCTGGTCAAACAATCTCAATGCATGACCGTAGCTTCCCTCCCTCACGTAAGCAGAAATAATCCCAGTCCAGGACACTACATCTTTGTGAGGCATTTCATCAAACAGGAGATGTGCTTCGAAAGTTCCCACAAACTTCGCATAGACAGATAAGAGGTTGTTGCTCAAGAAGGTATTATAATAAAGACCTAGTTTTATCATACAACCATGAACAGAAACACCACACTTCAACCACCCAGAGCTGCAAAATCTAAGAAGCCGTGACAAAAAAGCTTCAGAACTGAACGACATGGTAGGTTCTGGACTTGCTGTCTTTGCCAATCTCGGCAGCAACACCTGACTGAAGGTACTCAAAAGAGAGATGGAGGGTCTCGAGGGACGACAAGGCGGGATCAGTTGAAGAGTCATGTACAAGCGTGACGGCCATATCTCAGATGAGCTTCGAAGCATATGAGATAGCACAGTGGAGCAAATGAAAACGACTTGCTTTCCTTGTTGCAGTAATTACTTGAGTGATCTTCTTTAGGTATTTGGGAGAAAGGCAAACATAATGTACAGCAGTTTCAATGATGAAAATGTCACCATGAGGCATAGTAAACACCCAACAACAGGTTCATTTTGAATCAATCCAAATCACTGCAGCCACCACAAATAGTAAATATTCCCTACATACATCCTACATAAAAGATGGCATGCATGCATGCATGTAAAATATAAAATACCTTGTGCATAACAACATAAACTATATGCCATAAATGCAAAATTACACAACATATACATAAGAAAGCTAATTGGTCAATCCACACTCAAATTAATATCACAATTCAACTGCAATTGCACAAATTAAAGAAGAAAAATAGAGACTTCAGGCAAGGGTAAATCTTCCAAAACCCAACCTCTATTGTAACTCACTCATTCCAAATTTACTAGAAACACACACAATCATACACAGCAAATCAAACTCAAAAACAACGAAAAACAAGTTCCACCCAAGTAACACCGGATAAAAACATACAAAATAGTATCAATTTTCTCACTGACACCCTGTTTGATTACACCAAAAAAACAAGTCTATAGAGACTAACATATTTGATTGCAAGCAAGAAAAATAAATTTTGTTAGAAAGTAAGAAATAGTGTTTGGCAAGATTAGCATTTTTTTTGCAAGTATAATAAATTGTGATGTAATTTTTTTCTAACTAAAAAGTAACGCAAAATTTAATTGAATACATGGTAGACTTATATTTGCAATCAAATGCCAAACAACCAAGCCCATCTTACTGATCTCTACATACAAGAAAAACCATTATTCTATCTCACATTTCATAGTATCATTGTTACACAATTATAGGGACTTGAAATGGGGAGGTTTTGCAACCATACTTGACCATTGCAAATGGCAAACCTTGTGCTGTTGCTCAAACTAGTAATCAATTACACACAAGTTGTTCTACAACCATCAACAATCCAAATAGAGTATAAAATGTAAAAATATCAGTAATATAAGCACATAAAAATTTTGACCATTTCATCAATGAAACAAGCCTAACACTTCCATGAATAGCAAATCAAACGTGTGCATGATAAAGCAACATTCATTGAAAATTAGAATCCACTGCTTAACCAAAATAAATTTTAATTTCTCATAAGAACAAAAAGAATATGATACACCATACCCAAATTCAGAGAAACAAATAGTAGTAAAGATAGTCATACCATGGCATACTAATATATGGCCAAAGAAAGCGCCAAAAATTAAACATGTTTAGTTTGTCTTAATATAAATATGATAAGAGGAGAACCAATTAACCTGAACCCTACGTTTTTTCTCCCCACCCCCTCAGTTTGCTTGCTAGAGCGCTTACATTATCTGCCATCAACATGACGGATAGATATTCTGTTTGAAAGAAGAAACGTGACAGACAGATGATCATGACGAGGAAATATTTCACAATTTGAAGCACCCCCGAAAGCTGCACTGAATTACAGCTCAATCCATTGTGTTAAGGCACAAAGGCAATGCTGTTTTAAGTTCCACTGTACTTTACCATAAGGCACAGTTAAAAAGAAGCAGTACAAGCAGAAATACCAAACAAAAATGATCATACAAAACTCCCAAATAAGTACACTAGAAAACAACAAGCAGTTAAGCACCTTCACTTACTATGAGAATAAACCCGATTTTGCAACGATCGCAGCTCTCCGCCGGATCCAAACTTCAAAAGCTCAGACCATTCCAAAACAAGCACTCACTCGGGCTGAGCAGGGACAACCGTGCCGGCGCCGGCCGACACGCCGGGGGTAGCGCCGTTCACCTGTCCTCGGCGTGGACGGCGACGGCAACGGCGACAGCCGGAATAGAGGGAGATGGAATTGGGGAAAGAGGGAGTGGGGATTTTAGAAGAGGAAGAAATGGATACCACAAGTAGGAGAGAGGACCTCCGGCGGCGGCGAGTTTGGAAGAGGGTGGCGATCCCGTCGTGTGAATCGGTCTGAGCCGGTCCGACTCGGTCGACTCAAATAAAAAAATATATCTTAGGTTAACTTGATCAAACTGGCTTTTAATTGGCTCAATTTAAAAATGAAGGAAAACATTTTAATTAGAAATTACTTCGACGGGATTATATAATTTTAGTTGTTTATTATTTTTATATTTTACTATTTAAAAATTATTTAGATTTTAATATAAATTTAAATTTATTCAAAAATAATATATAATGCAGTCAAAAGGTTTTTATCTGATAATTAATTGAATTACTTGATTTTTATTTTAGCCAATATTTGTTAGTTATAACCTCATGTATATATTATATTTACTGTTTTAATAATCTTATTATATTATTATTTTTAATTAGTCAATATTCATCAATTATTTGAGAATAGATAAACTTAAAATAATGTATCGTTATGGACGATTTGTTTTTTTACTATTTTTTTAATATAAAACGAAAGATAATATTATACAATATTTAAAAGATATATGCTAGATCCTAATTTTAATAAATATTAAAAACAATAAAAAATAATGTTGTAAAATAATTATAGAACTATGACAATGTCGTATTAAAAGTCTTCGATTTTGTATATTATTATAGATTTATGTCCTCTGAATATTTTATAATATTATTATTTATTTCTTAATATAAAAATAAATTGAGTTATAATTTTACCTTTTTATTATTAAATAAAAAAAGGTTAAATCATCAAAAATAAAAATCAAACTTTATTTTAAATTTCACAATTCAAAAATAATGTCATGGGTTGTTAACCAAGTGATCAAAATTAGATGTAATTGGTTGTGGGAATTATTACAAATTTATTAATTTAATTCAACTACTATATTTCTATGTAATTAGAATTCAAGTAAACATCTACCATAATTTAGCAAGATGTGTAAACAAGCAATCAACTCAATTGCTTCACGCACAAAATTTCTCCTCTCCCGAAACCAACCATTTCTTGGTTAGCATCGTCATCCCATTTGTCGTTTTTTATACTTGTGAAAATAGTTGCATGGTCAAATTATTTTTTATAAGTAAGGGATTTATACAAATAATGTGGGATTATTAAGGTAAAATCTGGACCAAATGTGTTGGATTTGGGCATCATGGCTAAATTTTGCCAAGGCGGCCAAAGCTCTTATTAGACATTTCACTACGACTAATGAATATAAAATTTTAAAGTATAGAATAAATAAAAAAACAAAGAGTAAAATTGTCATAAAAAAATGTCTCATCCACATCATAAATAAATAATAGATAACAAAATCTCCTAACATAAATGATAATAAATATTCTTGATATGCAGATACTTTTTTTCATAAAAGAAAAAGCCTATATCGCTATTTAGTTAAGAAGAAAAAAAGATGTAAATGGTATAAAATATTTTTAGTTATAATTTTAAATATGAAATATAAAAACATGACATAAAAATGGAATATAAAATATTAAATAAAAAAATTCCTTTTAGTTTTTTAATAATTTTTTAAAAAAATTTCATTACCACAACATAGCTATTTAATAAAATTAATATTTTTAACGAAAAAAAAACCCCAAAACCCTGTGTTTAAAAAACACACCACCCGGGGCGGGTGCAGCGTTGCATGTTTCATCAATCATCGCCACAAAGCAAAAGCAGTCGACTCCTTCGACTTCTGAGTCTATCCCTTGGGCAACAAGCAACCACTCGACTCCATCTCCCATAACCCCTTCTCCTCTCCCAAGCCCCTCCCCCATCCCCCTACCGGCCATGCTCCCCCTTCGCCCCCACCGTTGCAGCCCCACATCCGCTTCCTCCTCCACACCCTCCGCCCTTCCAACTTCCCCTCCGTCCTCCTCGAGCTCCAGCAGGTCCTCCCCTTCTTCTTCTTCTTCCTCTCTTTTTTGGCTGTTCTTGAACAAGTGATTGTGACATTTTTTTGGATTTTTTCCATTGTTGTTCGAAATTGTCGCCGGCGACGTATAAACCATGTTTGATGAATGGGTATGATTTTGTTGGATTTGATGTATAAACCAAGTTTTGTGCCATTTTTTGCTGCTTTGGATGCCCTGTTCTTTGGTTTATGTGTGGGAAGGTAGATTGTTGTCTCTGAAAAGTTGGTTTTTGTGATGGACATCATGTCTATTTTGTTGTATCTTCAAAATTTCGCTCCTTCCTCCTCTTATTCTTCTTTTGGGTGTTCTTGGCTGCTTAATTGTGATCGTTTTTTTCATTTTTTCTAATGTGGTTCAGAATTGTTGCTGGCGACCAAGACATAGAAATCATGCTTGATTAATGTGTACAAGTTGGTAGGATTATGGTATAAATTGTGAATTTAAAAGGTTTGTTTGCTACTTTGGATGCCCTATTCTTTGATTTATATATAAGAAGATAGATTGTTGATTCTGAAAAAGTTGGTGCGGAAAAAAATGTTGTTTGGTGCTGTGTTCTTGGCCACCTAATATCTATTTCTTTTTTGAATTTTTCTGGCGCGGTTTATGGGGTGTTCGAAATTGTCACAAGGCATGCTAAATCACGTTTGATTATTGGGCGTTGTTTGGTTATGTATCTTTTTGTTTGGTTCGTTTCTGTTCAAGTGTTGTTGGTATAGATCATGTTTGATTAATAGGTGTAGCTTGGCAGGATGAAGCTGTTGTTAATAGGTAATGAATATAGTTTGGTAGGATGAAGCTGCTGGTGTCTTAAATTTGAGGTTTGTTGTTACTTTAAATACCCTATTATTTGATTTATATATAATATATTTTAGAAGATTGTTGCCTCTAAAAAGTTGGGTTGTTGTTGTGAGGGTCAAGTTCATTTGGTTGTTGTGAAGAATAGATTGTTGTTTGGTCACTTAAAGTCTGTTTCTTTTTATGATATGTCCTGTGTGATTTATGGGGTTCAAAATTATTGTTGTTTCATTCAATTCTATTTATGTTTAGTAAATGCCAAAAATTTGGGAGTATTTCTTACTTTAGATGCCCTATTCTTTGATTCTTTGATGTATAAATATATAATCGTTGCCTCAAAAAAGGGTTAAGTTGTAATGCAAATGAAGTGCATTTGTTAATTGTGACAGAATATTTTTGTTTATTTAGTACTAGATTTTGCTGTAGAAAATTTTCCCTCTCTGTATGATACGCTTCTTGTGGGATTTCAATTTAGAGAATCGATTTTGTTGTTTGTGTTGATGTTTAATATGCTGATTAAAATTAAATTGTTAGGAATTGTCCTTTTGTTGTTGTTTCAGATGCCCCGTTAATATGCTTCACAAAATGACCATACTAAATTACTTATTTCGTTGTAAAATTGTTTTTCCCATTTTTTGACATGGCTTTTTTGTGGGATATTTCATTTTGACAAATTTTGCTTTTGTTGTTCGTGTTGATGTTTAATATGCTGATCGGAGATAAACTGGGAGGACTTGACCTTTTGTTAGTGGATATTTTTTTATAATAAAATGCCAAATTGGTCTTAATTATCTGATATCTCCTGTATAGTTTACTGGATATGGAAGTGACCAAAGCATTTTACTACTACAAGCCTTTGTTGATCAAGTGAATTTGTGTGATGGAGACTCAGAAATTAGGGAAAGTCTTTTTTCAGGGATCATAAGATTTTTAATGTGCCAACCGAACTTTAGCATGGTCATTTGTGAAGCATTTTTGAATGCATCAGTTGATGGAAGGTTTCTTAAAGATCTTTCGAAGTCACTTCATTTGTCCACTTTGGAGAAGATAACTGTTGGTCTTGCTTTATCAGATTCTGAGAATTTTGATCTCAGAATTCAGGGTACCTGCTTTGCTGTGCAATATCTTCTTCATTTGTTATATTATCTTAAACAAATTTTCTGTGCATTTATGGATTGATATATTTCTACTCTTCAGGTCAAAATTTTTGCATTGCTCAGATTGAGGAACTTTGCACTGACCATGATGCCGTTGTTCTTAGTGAGGAAGTCCACAGTGTCTTAATGTTTCTGTATAATTCTCAAGGCTTCTCAAAGTATGTGGATTCTTTTACAAAGATGTTATCTTTGGTAGAACAGAGTAAAAGAAATCCTTGTGTACTTTCTCCTTTGCTTGCTGACATCCAATCCCTGAGGTACATACACGTAACCCATTCTCTCTTTGACAAGTTTGCATATATATTAAAATGCTGCTGTGGCAATTGTTTGCAGACAATTGGATCGGTTCTATGATTCTTGCTGTAATGATTTTGACACTCTTCTGGCTGAGATTGAGAGAGAGTTGAGCTTGGATGATGTAATGAAGGAGATTGGTTATGGATCTACAATTAGTGAATCACGCTGTAGAAGTATTTTATCTGTTTTCTCACCTCTGGATGAGCTTACTCTTTCAAGGATAGTTAGCACTGTTGTGCAGACTCACGCTACTCTTGGCTACAGTCAGAATGTCTATTCCCCATTCCCCACCAGTAAAGAGAGTGATTCAGTTCCTGATTCCTCAGGTTTAAACTCATGGAATATTGATGTCCTTGTAGCCTCGATCAACCAAATCGTGAGTATAAAGCTTGACTTTTTTTGTATTATTCTTTCTACATTAATTAAATTGGTATCATTATTGGTTATCTGATTAGGCTTTAATATTCTAGGACAGTTAGACTATTATTTCTCAGCTTTAACAAAGTTATTGATACTGACTCTGATGAAACTATTAGGATCCTAAAACCAACTGGATATCCGTCATGGAAAATTTAGATCATGAAGGTTTTTACATTCCTAATGAACACGCATTTTCTCTGTTAATGTCTATCTTCAAAACTGCATGCCAGGTATGCTATTTTCTCACGAGCTCACCTTTAAATTAGAAATAATTTCACTCTTTAGCTTAATTAACTGTTATAAATTTTGTCAGGATCCATTTCCACTCCATGTTATTTGTGGCACAGTCTGGAAGAATGTAGAGGGGCAGTTATCATTTTTAAGATATGCTGTGTCTGCTTCACCAGAAATCTTTACCTTTACACATTCATCAAAGAAGCTGGTATGCTTTGTTTTATAGTTTGTGTAATTACTTATTTGACTATTATGTAGACTGCTTATGTTAAACGTTGATTGCCATGCCTTTTGCAGTCAGTTTGTTCTCAATATGGTGGCAATATCCTGCCTAGCAATGCAAACGAGGCATGACTTTGTCTCGATCTGATAGACACACTATGCCAGGTAGCAGAGAGAGGTTATGCTAGTAGTGTGCGGGAATTGATTGAATCTCCTATTAAGCAGTATCCTGATACACTTCTTATTGGGTTTGCTCATAGTAGGGTATGCCTCTTTCTACATTTTGTTCAAAGTTCATGGTTCTTCATCGACCTGCAAGGCATTTCTTTTTATATTGACTACATTATGCTTACATTCTGCTTTCTCGTTGCAGACTGAATTTAATTTTCTCCAGCAAGAAGTGTCTGCTTTGGTTTTGCTTATTTTACTTGGAAGTTCAATGAGAAATGACACTCTTAAGATTTTGTGGAATGTAAATCCTCATCTTCTTTTATGTGGATTTATGAATTTTCACGTAGCTGATCCACATACTATTATCAACATTCTGGACATATGCTTAGAGTTGAAGGTACATTTTTCTTTTATTTATTTTATATTCTGGTTTTGTATGAGTCATCCTATATTATTTTCCAATTGAGATGCTGCCTTCTTGGATTGTAAAACTGCAGAAAAGTCTTAAAATGATGTAGTTTTCATTATAAAGCTACTTAACAAGATCACACTATTCTTGCACCATTTTGAGTTGTTATTATTCTTTTTCTATAGACCTTTAAGCAAGGGGTTTTGGTCTAGAAACATGAGTCATTTTGATTGACCTGAGATTAGTGATTGTGAGGCATGGGGGGGAGGCAAAACTTATAGCCCTGACCTTTGTCATAATAATAGAGTGGTTATGAAAATGTGGCAAGTTTTTGTTTAAATTCTAAAACAAGGGGGCTGAAATAAAATAATGAGAAAAATGGCCTCATTTAAATCGAAATTTTCGGTCTTATTTGATGTGAAATGTTAAGAGTATTCTAGTTTGTTTTTGTTTCACGTTTTGAGTGGACAAAGTTTCAGCCTGGTTCTCTTTGCTTAGTAGCATTCGATTATAATTTATGTTCTTGATGCAAGATGAATACTTTAATATTTGAGCTGTTTGTGCCGATCTTCAAGTTCTACATGTACTCCATCTAGATTTTTTATTTTTAGGAATTTATTTACAATGTTTATAGTTTGATGAATCATTCTTCTTTTGCTTCTCCTTTGACCTTATCCTAGGCTAGGTTGGTGACATTGATCCTATTGTGCCATTACACATGATCATATACAATATACTGTTGAATCATAGAAGTTTAGATCTTTCTAAAAAGCCTCCATCCATCTCTTCTTAGTCTACCTCTTCCTCCTTGTTTGCAGGCAAATGATGTTTCCTAGGGCTAAATTGATAATCCTATTAATTTTGTGCTAGTTATGGGAAGTTAGAATTGAATCTCTGTTGTGTGTAGTAGAAATAACCGACTCAAATCACTAGGATTATCAATAACCTCCCTAGGAAACATCATTAGCCTTTTTTGCACATTGCAAATTTGTGAACTAAACCTTTTTATCGTTGCATCAGGAGTCTACATTACACGTGGCCAAACCATCTCAGTTGATGTTCTTGAATCTTGATTTTGATTGACACCAATCCTTATTCTCCTCTTATACAACCATTGGATACCTGATCGATTAAAGTCTTGTCAAACATCCATCTTTTAACATACACATCTTCGTCACTCCCAACTTTTTAATATGACTCTTTTTAGTAGGTAAACATTCTCTTCATATAATAAAGCCAGCCACCTTATTGCTATCAAATTAAATTTACCTTTCAAGCTCAACTGAATATGATAATGGCAAAGTAAAGCTGAGATGGCCCTCCATTTTAACCATCTGGCAGCACTTTGATGAGGACATCTTAATCATTATTGTATACAATTTATGTTATAATAGTGAGCTTAGCATTGTAAGAAGACAAGAAGAACAGTAGAATAGTATTCGGTGTACTCTATATTGGTTGCACCTTCTTTTCCTTTATTTATAGACATTTACAGCACTACTAAGAGATAACAATCTCAACAATAAATCACTTATCCTGTCCTCAAAATCAGGACCTAATAATACACTCTCCTAACAGCTTAATGTAAATTCAAATACAAGGATAACAAGCCAAACACCTGAATACTCCTCATGGAGACATAAAACATAAAATACTCCAACAATTATGAACTGGCCAATTTTTGTCCTTTAGTTAATTAAGGTTTTGATAAGATGATGAGAAGCCAGTTTCTTTGTTACTCTATACATGTCTCTCCATCAACGTAATTTAATTTTGATGAATAATTTGACTTAGGGGACTCCAAGTTGCCCCTTTCAAAGTGAATTGTCAAAGTCCTCCCTATCTCATCTCCAAATGGTAGGCTTCCATTATCTTTCTATGCCTATTTTTGTCATAATTTCAGTTCTTTTTGATATACGGAGCTGAGGTACCTAGTTGTCCTGGTTTGTTCCTTACATTTTATTCCCCCAATTGCTCATTTTATCCTTCCAGCCGGGGGTGAGCATTAGACAAGGCATTGTCCATGTTCATTCACTTAATTTCGGGCAAAAAGTCGGTTGTTTACGGTCAAAATTGTTTTGCAAGTCCATCACAATCATACACGATCAAAATTCGGTCAACATAGGAATTTATTTTCATCCCATATTTAATTGTATTATCTAATTTATTCTCATTATAAATATTAATTTTTCTCACAAAAAACTAATACCTTATTTTCATAATCACCATCTCTTTTATTTTTCTTAATTTCTCTCATGTCAATTAGCATAAAAATTAAAATCACTTGTTTAAAAAAAATTGAATAAATAAATTTTATTTTACCATGAAAAAGCTCAAAAATTAAGGTTGGTGTGCTTTGGATTTACTAATTGTCAATGATAATTGGGTAACAAACTTTTAAAATATCGCTAATATCATTAATTTATGATTTTTTTTAGTCGCTTGGTCGATAATTTAGTTGGATAAAGAAATATTCATGCTTGGTTTGTTTTTAGTTAGTCATAATTAGCCAACCAAATTTGATCACAAATGTTTTAGATGTTAGTCGAACACAATCATTTGGTCGCCCTTGCCATACCTACTTCCAGCTTTACAATTAGTCACTATATTGTGTTTGTCCTATCGTAGTTGTTTATAACAAATATAAGTATACAACTAACCAAGTACTTGAGTTTTGATAAATGATTTTTCTTTTTTATTTTGATTACATGCAAGTAATTCCCCCAAATGTTCGTTAATTCTTAGATTACCGGATTTCTTTCCTTCTCATCCCTGAATAGTCGAGCTTTTGTTCTTCCCTTCAAGTTTCTATGGTTCTCTTCCATCAACTCAAGTGTCCTTTTTCTATTGTTTTTCATCCTTCATTTTGTTATGATCCACTAATCAGTTTGGGCATTAGCATTGTTTTGCTTTTATTTTTTAAAATAAATTTTATTTAGTTCTGGAATGGGAATTGTAAATTTGATCAATGAGCCTGATTCTTTTTCATGTTTTATTTGTAGTCTATATCCTTTATTTTTTATTTCGAGGATGGTTATAGAATATGTTGATGAAATCTCTTTCTTTCTTATATAGTATCTAATAGGTGAAATTGGTATTAAAATAATGAATAACTTCCCCAACTATTACTGTATAGTTCGTGTGGGCTGTCTGTTTAATGGCAAAGCCTGAATGTGTGCTAGAATTGGCTGCAAAAAAGGTGCTTGCCTGCATTTGCTGCTGCCGATATTCCATAGCTAGTAAAGCAAATAAAAGTAGAATCGGAAAATTGGAGATTAGTATGAAAAACCTTCTTTTTGTGCCGTGCACATGATATTATGTGTGTAAAACACTGCGGGGGTGAGAATTTGACCGAATTGTCTGTGAAACAGGGTGGTGCATGAAATGTAAATGCAGGACATCGTTAATGTCTTGGGAGATTTTAGGTTGGTCCAATTTCTATATTTCCAGTCTAGCAATTTGTCATTAGAGTTGACCAATTTAGGTAAGCATTTAGATCCCCTTCACATTTCTTGTTCAGGCTAAATGCATGTAATAGTAGGTAAGTAGGCAAGGCCAGTGGATTTTTTTAATGTATATAAGCTGACTGTGAAACACATGACTGTATGTTTGGTATAGCTTCAACATTACTGTTAACTTTTACGACTGCATCATTATTTATGTTGTTTAAAGTTCTTGGTGCCGGCCATGTGGTTAAGTTAAACTCTTTATGATTGAAGTGTGACTTCCTAACCTTTTTGACTTCTGCTGCCGTCACAATTGTTGCTTTTAGTGTGTGTGCATCTTTGTTTCCACCATCATCTTTTTAACGAAAGCAAAAATCATCGTGACCCACAACTTATGCGAGCTCTCTATGGTCGTTCTCGTGCATTGTCCATCTAAACATACTTCAACCCCTAGATAATACAGTTCTAACAGTAGGCAGTCTTTTATCTCCATGCTCGGAGCTGAACATAGCTTCCAATACTCATTTTTCCTCTTTTTAAAATTATTTCTTAGGAAGATATGTAGAATGAAGGAAAGGATAGAGCTGATGTCATCTTTCACCATAAAAATTACCATCCTCTATCTTTAACATTAAATTAATTTTTATGGTGTAGATCATGGCCTGATATTTGTGGATTTAATTAAAAGAGAGGTTTTTATCAGCTTTCTTTATTCTTTATGTTACAGTTCATTGTACAAATATCTTTAAGATGCCCTTTCCTTTGTCTTATCTTTTGCATATAAATGATGTATCCTTAAAAAGGGATGGGATCTATTGCTACTAATATTTTTTTCATTATGGGTTCCAGATACTTCTTTTTTGATGAAGTTAAAATTCATTAAGAAAACCTATGATGGTGAAGAACAAGCAGTCTAAGCCTCATGTGGTGAAGGCAAAATGAAATAAAAATTTAAAGATACTTATCTATTCTAAAGATCGATCCCATCGTTTTTGGTCATAGATAATCTTTTATGTATGTGTTCCCATCAAGTATGGGTTTGAAATACTTGACTATTCAATTTAAATACTTTGTGTGGTGTTTGGTTGCAGATGCTAGTTGTCTTGACTAACATGTGCTTGATTAAATGTGTGAAATGATGTCTAGAAAATTTTCCATTGTTAACCTTTTTTGCTTACGGATTCCTGGTTTCTTTGGTTACAGATCTTATCCATAGTATTGGACAAAGCTGCATTCTCGTTTAGTATAAAACTTGCTGCTGTTGCTTCTAAAAGGAAGCTAATTCACTTTGATACATGGCTTCTTGAGAAGCATAACAACCATGGGGGTGCTTTTTATGAGGTGAGATGAACCCTATTACCTTCTTATGGCTTGTGCTATCTTTCCCTGAATTGTTTTACTTTTCTTTGTTCCTTGCAGGAGTGCCTTAAGTTTTGGAGAGAGATTTCTGCAGTCGTCGAAATGTATCATGTGCTAAACATCAACATCCTTGTACTTTGGGAAGTATTTATGTTGATGCATATTCCACTTTAGCAAAGGTATTTCTTTCTGAAAGCATTCTCTTTCTAGAAAAGGTTTCATCAGCTTTACATGGAGTACCTTTCATGCTATAGGTCATCAAGGCACCCGACCAGCTGGCTTCAAATCAGTTTGTTTGATTATGGTTCTGTAGATTCATTGCCTTTTGAAGGTCACCTTGAAGATTTTGAAGCAATGGCAAATAGTTTTTTTCAACAGATGTATACCGAGGAATTGTCTGTTGGTGCAATGATTGAAATATTAATGCATTTCAAGTATTCTCATGTTAGAAGGTAATATATAGCAATGAATAAGATAAATGCTTTGGGGAAAATATCTATCCTCTTCTTCTTCCTCTGCTTCTTCTTCTTGTGATACATAAAGGGTGATGGGGAAATGGATCCTAAGCTAAGATCCACGTGATTACAAGTGACAAAATTTTGAACAGTCGGATGCCCTTCCTAATGCCAACCCTCCATTGGGCTGGGGACCAACAATGCACAATCATTGGGATAGTTCTTTAAGAAAGCACAAATATTTTGGTTAAAGTCAGTACTTGAAATTCTTGGTTGAACCAAATTCTTTTGGATTAGGGTTCTTTGCATGGGTTAAATTATGTGCAGGATTTTGTGCTTGAGTCTTATGCAAGTTCTATGTGTTTCATATTGGCTAAGATACAAGCTATCTTTGAGTGTTTCTCATTACTTTATTCTGCACATTATAATAGGAAGAAATCTATCTTCGAGTTCATAGTATCAAATATCTTGAACAAGTACAGATTCCACCCCAAATATCCCAAAAAGCGACTTAAAATTGCCGCTGTTCTTTTTGGTATGTTTGTATGATCACATTGACGCTCCAATATTTCATAATTTCTTGCAAAATGTAAATTTTTTAGACCACATGATTTATCTTGAGAGTGCTTTGCTATTTTAGAAATGTAACATATGTTTTGTGCATGCTTGTTCTCTTGTGTTAATTTCTGTCAAAATTGTTTTAGGTTCTGTTATCAAGCATAAGCTTGTTGAGGACCATATACTTTTCATGGCTTTGCAGAATGTCTTGGATGATCTACGTGAACCAGTTGATTCCAAGGTTTGCAGTCCTGCCAAATTACGTTGTTATCTAATTTACTTCAAATTAATACTTCTTCTAGTTTGTTTCTTATGATATGGTAAATTTATGGTCTTGCATATAGTTTTGTTAAGTAATTAAACTGTGACACTTATCCTTAATTAGAGTTATAGTCTATTGGCTGAAGTTTTAATGATGATTTTGTTATTTAAAGTTGTATTAGTTTTGAATTTATTGTTTACATGACTTGTTTAAGTAGGTTAGTATATTGTTTGCATGTCTTGGTTTCAGAATTCCTTATGGACACATGGTGAGGGTTTGATAAGGAGTCTTGGAGATATGTATGAGTGGTTAGAGACTTGTTACAGATAACTTATGAACTTGTTTTGAAGTTATTGTCTTTTGATTTGGTGAAATAAGTTAGTTTATTTTGTATTAGAAGTTAATCAAGTTTTTAAAATGTATATGTAGCCCTTTTTGAAAAGACTTTGTACCCAAGGGGGTTTCATTTTTTCTTTTAATGCTTATGCTTTTGTGCTTTGTTTTTCAAAAGATTTTTCCCTCTTACCCTTGTTGAAGAGTTTGAATTTGAATGTAATTTGACCAGTTCCTTGTGTTGTTTGACATTTGAGTTGTTGTTGAAAAAGGATATGTTAGATAGTTATTAGGAATTATGAATCATGGATGTGAGATTGCAGTTGTCAATGTTGCATAGGTTCATAATTAAATGAAATGAAGTGGTGAAAATCATTTCAATAACATCTCATTTTCTTCTACTTGCTGTTTACGTGTGCTGTTTAATGTTCTACCCTATATTATATTCAGTTTAGTTTTTAACTATAGAATTTCAACGTGACATCTTGAATCTTGATGATGGAACAATATCATGTTTTAGTAATCTATTTCATTTTCTAGTCATATTAGAATTGTATGGTTTAAGTGTTTCTAGTTGCTTTAGAAGATTTAATTTCTATTCTTGTTTAGGCTCTTATTTAGTTGTTTTCTGACTAGAAGTCTAAATCTTATTAAGTTCTTATTTTCCTACTATTAGGAAGATGTTTACATCTATAAATATATCATTGTAGGCAGTTGAGCCATAGACCAATTGCAAAAATAAGTTTATGCTTCAAGCGTAATTTTTGTTTTAGTTTGGTTTGCTTTATTCTTTTGTTCTAATTTGCTCTTCTATATTGTTGTTTTCTTGTTAACCATTACAAGAAGAATATTATTATTGATCTTCTCTTAGAGAAGACAAAAATTTGTGTCATATTTCTCTACTTGCTAGCGTGCGAGCTTGTCATCTGTGGTAGGACTGCATCACTTCTAGAGCAGGTTTTATCCATGTAGATTTCAAGGGGGAGGGAATTACTAGCTTGTGTATCTTCCCTCCCTTCACCTATGGCATTACAGCTTCAGTTATTTACTGCTCTATGTTTGTGTGGTTGAGATGGTACTCTTTTGGTTGGACTTACTATTGTGACATCCCCCAAAGTTAAGTTAGTCTCATGTCTAATACATATTTGGGTAAGATCCAATATATTAAAGGGGATGTGCCTAAGACGTTCAACTTGATAAATCACTTTTGAAAAGATGACTAAGCCCATCACTTTGCATTAATTGAGCCAGGCCTTTACTGATGCTTCTTCTTTCATTTCATGTGATGTTGCTGGCTGACTTTTATTGCTCTAATTTTTTAATTGTTGTTGAACCTTGTTTGTTGTCATATGTTCTTGATTGTTGATGGAAGTAAGCACATAACTTGGCCGCAACTTGTAGTCATGTTTTGATATGTTGCTGTCCCTTTTCTATGGATCCTGTGTTATGGATACTTCCCTTTCAATCGGTGCTCTTAATATGGCATAATATGATTGGTTACTTTTATCTAGGTGTATTCCTACCTTCATATTGTGTTAATAGCTAAAACCAAAATTGAAACACCTTATGTGGGCCATCAGCTTATTCTCTTGTTCATATATAACCTCTATTCATAATTTGCTCAAGCAGCATTGGCAATAGGAGGAAAGCAGAGTAAATGAATGTTTACTGATTCCTGCTGATTGCCACTATTGTTGATTGCCACTATAGACCATCTAATTCTGCATCTTCTAGGTGTTCTCATTGTGTGCTATGGGATTTTCCACAATTTCCTAAAAAAGCTTTCAAGTTGGGTCTTGGAGACTATTTGCCTCCAATTTTTTGTTTCTATCAAGGTGAGATTTATAATTGGTCAAGCTTATAAGCATGACATCAAAAGATTCAATAGTGATCTCCAAGTTTCTTCTCATTAAGTCTACCACCTGCAAAGTGAATGGGATGTGTACTCAGGAAAATACTCTAGTAAGAAGACAACACCCCTAACTTACATGTTGATAGTCTCATGAAGTAGAATCATATAAAAATCTTATTCGCAAACACACACATCCCCCCCCCAACCTAATCTGCGCCTTAGCCCTCCCACCTCCTCCCATGCAGATCATTGTACCCTCATCTAACCCCCTCATCTTTGAGTGTGCTCCTAGTCATTCCCTGTGGGCCACTCTTTTCTCGCATTTCCACCCCTAATCATTCTCTCTAAGCATTCACTAACTGAAAAGTGAAAATACCCATCCATACTGAAACGGCATGCAATAGAAAATATAGGGATAACTAACAATTTATAAATTAGACGAATCTCTGAAATCTTGAACAGAGGGAATTTCGATGAGAAAAAGACTAAAAGTCGAAATGGGAGAATAAAATAGAGGAAGAAAGTAAAGGCAAACTTAGAGAAGGCACACAACTAATTGTTAATTCATCCCCAACTTCTCTCAAGTACAATGAGGTAGCCTTATTTTATAGGCAAACAAAATATTATTATTAGTTAATATATTGCACCTTCTTTCTAAGCTCCTCATATTCTCTTATATTTTATTCAAAGGTGTTTCCTCAATAGGGGGTGTAGAGATGACTCCTTGATAAGTGTAGATGTCCTACATTAGACTTCCCAGGTTATAAAGAACTTGTCCTCGAGTTTTGCAGTAGTAAAATTATTCTTCATGCCATCTTCCAATAAATACATTGTCTAAAGTAACCCTTTTTTTTGCATGATAGAAGTGGTGAGAGGCTAGGGAACTGGCCGTTGGCAGTTGTTGCAACTTACCCAAGCTCCAATAAATTGATGCAATCAGATCTTTGAGGCTCTGAGAACCAATTTGATGCTAGGTCTACCCCAGGGGATTGACCTGCAGCAGATTGAAGCAAAGCAAAGAAAAAGTAAATAAGGCCAATCCAAACCTTGCTTTCTTAGTGATCACAAATAGAAGGGATAGAAGATTTAGGAATAAAGTTAACAAAAGAAAGCTAGACAACATTGATTCAAAAATGTGGTGTGCTTTCTTACAATATCAAGGACCACTTTTTATAGAGTCTATCAATCTTGATGTTCATACATAGGAACTCCAAACAATAGTTTATAACATTAATATAATAAACCCCATTATTAATTCCAAGGAGGTAAGATATTTATTATCTATTTTTCCCTTTGTTTTTATTCTTCCTCCTTTAATAAACAACATAAAAATGAGGAAATTCTTCCATTAAATTGGAAGATGATGGGGCATGAGTCACTTGTGGTGGATGCTAATCACATACTCAACAAATAGAAATGACGTTAGAAGAATCCTCTTGTATGACATGTGATAGGAAAACATTTATACTTCTTATGGTTCCATGCTTTGCTCAGAATGTTTAGAAAACTTTTAAGATGCAGCTATTGGTTGACAAGTTCTTTTTATTTAAATTTTCTTTTGGTGCATATTGTTTGTATTTTTCACTTATCATGGACTATGACAGCATGTCGTTCATACTCTAAAAATGACATCTAGAAATTCGTCCTATGCGAGAGTTGCTGAAACCCGTTCCGATTTGGATTAAATATCATGATTCTATACTTGGAGATGAAACTTTACCCATGTTTCCTAGTACTCTCATGATCTCATTTTTTGTTGAAAGAGCTACAAATAATAGAAGTCAACCAATCTTTGCTTGGGGCTATGTTGAGATTGATTCCACTTTTACTATTCTCATATATGTTACTTTCATGAGAGATGATGGGC
Source organism: Piper betle (assembly GCA_033002965.1). Taxonomy (NCBI): domain Eukaryota; kingdom Viridiplantae; phylum Streptophyta; class Magnoliopsida; order Piperales; family Piperaceae; genus Piper; species Piper betle. Next base: position 21,992 of record JAURVB010006219.1, on the reverse strand, counting down.
TTTCACTGGAATGGTGGATTGCAAATGAAAGCCAAAAATCTCTTCCAAATGTGGTTGCTTTGATCATATAGAATCCTCATGCACTACACACAAAGAGTTTGATGTTGTTCCGGGGGTAGTTCTCCCCTCATGCAGCCTTCTCCATGCGTTCATCATACTTTGATTGGCCAACCACTAGTTGCAAAAACTACTTAGGAGTGAGGCAATATCGTATGTGTAGGGACCTAGTCCAAGGCCTAAGTCATCCATTTAAAATGGTAATCCCAAGTTGAAAACCTATAAGCACATCCACATTAATATATTAGATCTTATCCCAATAGGTATTGGATGTGAGATTGATTTTTGGAAATATCACAAGCTATTTTAAGAAATTTCATCCTCAATATTCCTTTCCTTGACCCATGCGCCTAGCCCAAGGCTACTCTAGTCTTCCCCACCATTTAATACAATATGGAATTGACTCTAATACCATTTGTAATGAACTGGTCCAAGTGCAAATTAATAGGCTTAAGTCAACCTTCAAAATGGTTAATTTAAGTTGAAGATGTATATCCTTACTAATATACTGGATCTAATTTGTTAGGGGTATTGGATGTGGAATTAATTTTAGGAGATCAAAATATGATGTTCAATTTTCATAATCTTCATTGGTCATTATTAAATCTTTTTATCTTTCCATAATTATCATCTTTCATTTTTGAATATCAAATCTTTTAGCCAGCCAGTGCCCTTTCTTATCATAGATCTATCATAGGATATCTTTAAGGAAGAATGTGAATCCTTTTCGTTGTGAAATCCATCAAAATCAATCTTGTCATTCATCCAATCATTTCAAATCTCATGAAATTATATCATCAAAGTTTTTTCAATTAATCAGTACATGGCATTAATCAAGCTGTCACAAAACCTCATTAAGAAACAAGAAGTAAAAATATTTTCTTCTTAAATTATAAACGTCCATCGTAAAACATGACTATCTTCTTTACCAAAAAATAAATACTTTAAAAGTATTTATGACATATTTATGGTCTGGAGATTGCTTCTACGATACCTTTTTCCTTAGATCTTAAGCACACTACTTGTTCTTTAACATATACAATGTAAATTGTTTTGCTACAAACTTGTTTATGTTTTTGTCACAACTTATCATCAAATAATGTCAAATTATGCTTTCATCTATTCTAAATTCCTAACCATTCCATTAACTTAACATGTGTGTTGTCTTCATCGTGGCACAACTTATGCATCATTCGAACTAATTAAACTTCTTGATCCTAACTCTGTCTTTTGATTCATTTATCCATATATGATCCATCACACCCCTCTAAATTCATTAACATTTAAGACCCTGTTTAGTCTCTCTCCCACTTTATTCTTTTCAATTGCTCATTCATATGAGTATATTGGTTGACATCTCAATCGTTCACATTTTAGTTAGAAGTCATATTTTTCCTATTCATATCATCATCCTAATTATATTAACTCAAATATGTTTTACTTCCTAAATGGTCACTTAGAAATCGCCCTGTCCATTTTAGTCTAAGTCATGAGGTAAAGGTGGTGTTTGACCTATATTAATTTATGACATCAGCCTCAATTATAGCATTTCTTGACATCAGTCACGCCTTCTAGCGTGAGTGTGATGCTAGTGGAACTAGTTTATGGGCTGTTTTAATACAAGGTAGGCAATCCTTTGCTTTTGTTGGTCGAGTGTTGTTAGAGTTTGCCATGGGTCTTTACATTGATGAGGAGTTGTTGTCCATAGTGGAGGCGTTTTGGAAATGAAGGCCTTATTTATTGTGCAATTGGTTCATTGTTGTAATTGATCACATTAGTCTTGCAAGGGAAGAAAAAATAGTTGCTCAAGAGAAATGGTTGACCAAATTGTTGGATATGATTATGACGTCATCAACTAGCAAGGAAGGAAAATATTGTGGCAGCATGGCCGCACTTTGATGAGAATGCTATTGTTAGATCCCTAAAGTTATTTTACGTCAAATACCTACTAAGGTGAGATCCAGACCTACCTTCCGTAGTCCTTTGGCTCCCTATTCCTTTGGCTATTTGGATGGTTTTCTCTAGGATTTCATTGAGGCCTTACCTATATTGGGTAAATTCTTAGCTACTTTGATGGTATGAGACAAATTTAGCAAATTCAATCACTTTATTCTATTATATCATCCCTTCACTGCCAAATAGATGGTCATGTATTATGGGCATTGTGGCTAAATTACATGGTATGTCGAAGTCAATTGATTTTGATCAAGGATCCATCATTCTGAGTGCCTTTTGGAGGTAATTATTCAAGTTATATGGTCTATGCTTAAAATGTGTACTATTTATCATCCTCCAACGGACAGCTAGATATTTTAAATAAATACTTGGAAACATATAGTTGACGTACAATGTTAGTGATCACTCCAAACAATGTTTTGTTTCCTTATGTAGAGTGGTAGATAATACTACCTCCCAACCAATAACTTGGATCACTCCCTTGAGGTGGTCTAAATTACTTCCTTTGTCTATCTCCCAATTTAATTTGTGTAGTTTTGTGGTGGGAGAAGTGGAACAGTAATTTTTGGACCAAGATGGAACATTGTAGTTACTCAAGCCTCACATAGAGAATTGTTCAAAGTCGGATGAAGGCACATTATGATAAAGGTAGAAGGTACTGGTCTCCTAGTGTTGACAAGATGGTATGTGGAGATTCAACCACACTGCCCATTGTCTTTACAATGATCTATGAATTGGAAGCTTGCCGCTAGTTTATATGGTCCACCCAGAGTGTTGTTGGAGGTTGATTATAGATCTAACGTGCCAAATGGGGCTATAATTTTTCTTCTTTTTCACATTTCAAAGCTTAAGGTGCTGGTGGGAACTCGAAGTTTGATCTCACCATCCCAACTCCGTTTTGCTAATACAGGTGAATTGGACGAGTTGCTTATGACCGTATCGAACTAGTGTCGATTGTTTGATTGAGGAGATCTTAGTGCATTGGCATGGACTGCCTTGGGATGATGCCATTTTGGAGGATGCTACGAATTTGCTTCTCACTTGCCCGATTACGAACCTTGAGGGCAAGGTTTTTTAAGGGGAGACATTGTTATATTGCTTTCTATTGTTATGTATTTGCATGGTTGGATACTTGCTTCAATTAGGAATTAGGTTTATTTTGTTTAAGTAATGTAAACATGCATGTTATCTTTGTTGGGTCATGTAAAGTTCGTGTCCAAGGTTTGTATAGTTTTTATATTATGAGAGTTTGAATTTTCTTCATTTAATTAATCAAGTGTCAATTTGAGAGTTGGAGATTAATTACCTAATCTTCCCATCCCTAATTTAGGAGATGGAACCTACTCATTGAAGAGTGAAGCTCTAATTGGGATTAACAATCCTAATATGAATGCCCAACTCGATAGAATTCAAACATATTTCATCCTAATTTGATCTCAAAACCTATTATCATCCTTATTCAAACTTGTAATTCTGTCACCTTTGCTACCAGTTGTGATGCAATGTATCCACACAAGATCCTTTACTAGTACGAAAGTTACACCTTTTATTAGTATGAGAGTTTTAAAAAGACCAAGGAATAAGATGTATCGCATTTACTAGAGAATTTATGGTTTCAGTTTTATTTTGTAATTCTATAAAAATGAGGCTTTATTGTGTAAGAGGAGAGCTTTTTATGAATTGAGAATGACCAAGAGCCTTTTATTATCTCTATTTTTTAGTAATTAATTTAGAAATTCCCACGGCATGTTACACCAAATTGGTTATCGGAGTTATAGTTTCTTGATTCCATGGTGTACCTGTTGACCGCCGACAGTTGTCCCCTCAAATGGCTGACACACTATGTACCCACCAATTGCTGTAGACAGTCGTCCCCTCGATCTATCTGGTCACATTCTATCCTCACCAACCACCATAGATAGTGGTCCCTCAATATGTTCAGTCACATTCTATCCCCACTCACTACCGCAGACAATAGTCCCCGTGATCTGTCTCTAATATCTTTTTCATATCCACAAAAAAATTAAAAAAAATCGTTGATTATTTTCAATTATGGCTCTCGGCTCTCTGGTAGAAAGTGAGAGTGATGTTTTACACAGTTTCTTCTCTTTCTAAAGAAACATAACAGAGAGAATGATAAGAAATTTTTTCTTTTCTTTTCTTTTCTTTATCTTTTATAAATCCTTTTCATTTCCCCCTCATAATCCATCAAACCAAATAGGGTATGTTTAGTTTGATAGATTATGAAACAAAGAAAAGAAAGAAATCAAGAAAAAAAAAGAAATTAATTTTTCTATTATTTTATCTTGTGTTTGCCTAGAAACAAAGGAAAATTTATAAAACATCATTCTCAATTTTTATTATTTTCTTGTATTTTTGTGAAAAAATGGTTATGAAGGAGTTTTTCACTGTCATGGACAACTGATTTCCTTTCCCGTAGTTTCTTACAAACCAAACAAACACAAATGTGGGCACTTTTCTCACTTTTTTCTTTTCTTGATCACAATCCAAAGAGACCCTTATTGTTTCTCAACTCAAACCCAAGCTTTAGTTTATCATTTTATTTCACAAAAACTCTCCACCCAAACCAAAAGTCCATGGAATATTTTAGACGTTATAAAAAAAAACTACTCAATAGTAAAATACAAACTACCATTGAATCACGAATACATCATCGTCTACCATTTAATGATGAATTTTTCCACTCATTTACACCACCTCCCTACCCACACTCCTTTATATGGACATATGGACGAAGTTGCTATCTTAGGAAATTGTTGGGCATATTTTTATTGTACGCCCAATATTAGAAGAGAATCCTAAATTATTTAGGTTTCTCATATTTTAAGAGAAAAATCATTATAAACCTAATATTATATTATGTCTATCTATTATGATATCATTTACCTATAAATAAGGTTCCCTAGATGAAATTGGGTGCATGTTAGTTTTTAGAGTGAAATCAGGGTTTCCTCATGGTGCTTCAGACACTTGGGGACTTACGCTGCGGTATATAAATCTTCTCCTGCAAGGGATTTAATTTGTGAGAACATCTTAAATCTCATTCTGTTGTAAGGTACACAGTCTTTTATGTAATTTTATCATTCTTCAAAAATGAGCCACAACCTCATACCCAATTTCACCAATGAACCACACAACTTAAATCCCTTTCCTATAATAATTTTCTACCTTATGCCTAGGCCTTAGAAATTAACGACTTTTTCAATGGGGTTGTTATTCAGCGAGTCGAACCAAGTTTAGCTTAATTTAAATGCACATTTAACTTTAAAATGCACATTTAATGACTCACTTAATGGCTATAAATGTATAACCCCAACTTCTGGATAGGGCTTTACTTGTTTGTTTCCCTTCTTGGTTCGGGTTAGTCTCAAGTTAGCTGGTTCTAGCCAAATCAACTTTCAGACCATGAGTATGGGCCCATATGACCGTAAGAGCATGTTATAGAAGCTGAGTATGTGTAAAACCCTAACTTAGTGTTAGGGTCTTACCCACTTGTAGTTTTACCCGGTTCTGGTTAGCCTTGAGTTGTTCGAGTGAGTTTGAGCCAGACCAATTTTCAGACTATAAGTAAGTTGTGGAGGTTGAGTATGCCTAATATGCAGATGATAGTTTCAGTCATGCTATAACAAAACATGAGTTATCAGTGTATGCACGCGGTAAACAAATTTTTTTATGTGTTAGCTAAGGTTATATAGTTAGATGTAGGCTTTTGCAGTTTTTAGTATGAGATTTTTAGGGTATCTCATTTACTTGTATCTTAGGGTTTTGAACTATCGGATTGCCCCTGTGGGCCTAGCTTAATTTGAGTATTAAAATTTCACTTGATTGAGTTCAGGGTTTCAAAGCTCATATAACCCTCTTGCCTCGATTCCCGCCTATATAATTATTTTTAGGCCTCGAGTCAGTTTCGACTTTCGACTTTCTCGATTCGAGCTTTCCATCCATCCACACACACACACACACACACACACACATGTACATCACCTTAGTTGCCAACCACATTCTTCTCTTCCCTCTTTAAACAAACTACTCAAGATACAACATCAAACATAGAAGCCTTGAAAACTTGTACATACAATGTGATATGTGGCCTTGCGCCACAAGTGATCAATATTACAGATAAATTCTAAGACATTGTAATTGAATGAGGAAATGATAAATTCTAATTTCATAGATAAATTTTAATTGAATGATATATATAAACTGTAATTGAATGAGGAGATGATAAATTCTTATTTTATGGATAAATTTTAATTGAATGATATATTATAATAACTTAATTTATTTTTTATTATATTTTGATTGGATAAATCTCCTATTTTTTTAATAAAAGTGGGACATTTTATGGCCAATAGCCGGCTGGTCCTTGCTGATCACCATTGCCTCGTTGTCCTCTGTCGATTGCGATTGGCGGCGGCCTCCGCCATGCCACCGTTGACAATTTTTGGCGACAATCGCCACCGGCCAATTTGCCCACGTTTGCGTCTGCTTGCCCATGTTCGCATCCGCGTTCACATCCCGAGACTTATTCACTTGCCCACCAACTTGCCAGCCTGCCGGCGTCCATGCTCGTGTCCGCCCAACCAACCCATTTTCCAATTAACCCAGATAGTGTTCACTTGCCCGATTTGGTTTGGTTTAGCCCAATAGAGTCGATTCACTGTTTTCAGCTGATTTCATTAATTCCAGATACACCGCGCACACCCACCCCTCGGCCCCCAAGGCCCCGCCCTTTCTACATTAGTTTAGATGAATATTCACACTATTTAGTATATTTTGACATTATAAATTATTTTATTTATTTATCTATTTATTTATTCATTAATATTTATTTCTTTTCATTGATATGTTTGTTGTGCATGATAAATATTTGTGTGATTATTTATTATTATTAATGATACATTTACTTATTCATATTAATCTTATTGCATATTTACTAAATTGTGTATGTGTCTATATATATATATATATATATATATATATATGTATATTTGTTAGTTGTGTGTATGCTATTATTAATTATGTATTCTTGTATTGGATAATTATGATATTATTATTATTATTATTAATGATTAATTAATATTGACTATTTGTTTATATATTTATTTATTAATTAAATTATTATGTATTTATTTAATTATTTATATTTTTATTAACACAAGTTATGTGATATTTAGTCATGTTTAGCTATGTGTTTATATAGTATAATTATATTATTATTTTTTAATTATAGAATTGTTTTTTATGTATTTATTATTTATCTATCTACCAATGAGTTTATTTATTTATTATTTATTTATTAGTAATTTTCTTTATTATGTCTCAATTTGTATGATAGATGTTTAGTTGTAGGTTTGTTTAGCACTGTTTTCTTTATTATAATATATTGATGAAGTAAATACACACCACAAGCATGTATCGTATAGAGATGTAAGTGTTTTACTTATTAGTGGGTTTCAATGTAGGTTTCGGAGTCCGAGGTCACCATAGATGAGACGTCATGCTTGAAGGTTGGACCACATATCCATTAAGACTCTTCTTATCTTTATCGCTTAAGTCTATCGTGGATTTGATTCCTATATTGCAAAGTGCGTTAAGTGATTGCTTTATTGAACCTCACTTAATATGGGTCAACTACATATTATACTTTCGAGACTAATAACCCTTGAGGATGTGATCCCTCAACTTGTTTTCGAACTAAGATCCACTACAATTTGCCTTTAGGACTATTATATATAACCTTCTCAGGCTTATATATAATTTTATCGATACTGAGATGAGAGATGGTGAAATTGACCCCACATGTACTATGAGTGGGTGCACATGCTAGTCACAACGGGCTTTGGATTAGTGAGAGGGTGGTTCCTTTCCTAAGGGATCCTGACAACTTTGCGTTTTGAGTTTTTGCACATTTAGAGAAACGTGGAGGTTTACAGGTACTGTTTAATACAGTAGACGTCTAGACTTATGGTTCAAAGAGTACTTAAGGTGACTGTTGGAGAGTACTCGGCCTTTGTGCTCAAGGCTAGGAGATATGTGGAGGAAAGAAGATAGCTTAAGATATACTAGTAGTCCGAAGGGATCAGAAATAAAATGAGAAAATTTCGAGAGAGGCATAAGCAGATCAGTCAGTTCAAGATGCTATCGAGTTTGTAGCCTGATGACTCCTCAATAGGTTCGCTTTGAGAGTTCACATGGATAATATGTATATTGTTTTCTTTTCTTGTGGAATATCAAATTCTACATGCTAGTTTGTACTAATTATTTTTTGGACCAATAATACTTGTTACTGACATTTTTCATATTATAAATGTAGGTCTTGTGTTTTTGAGTCAGTTTTGGTGGAAGGACAGATAAATGCTATACATACTTGAGCTCAACGTAGTTATTTTCTTTCATATTTTTATTTATATTTGATGTGTTTTCACCCATATTTAATAATATCTTTCATTCTCAAGATGCCAAGAGGGCTGCTTCGATCTATATTATTCATTGAGTCTTACAGATTAGCATCTATAAACATGACTCGACTCGATTATAATATTTCTGATTTGGTTCTTAGGTGAACCAAAATCTGGGTATTACAGTATGCCCAATATACGGATGATAGCTTCAGTTATATTACAACAGAGCATGGGTTATTAATGTATACATATGGTATACAGATATTTTTACTTGTGTTAGTTTGGGGTTTTATGGCTAGATCTAGGACATTGTAGCATTTAGTGTCTATTTAGGCTTTTCATGATATCTTATTTACATGCTTCTTATGGATTTCAGACTACCAAAATGCCCCTATGGGCTTAGTTTGATTTGAGTCTCAGATCTTCGTTCGATCGAGTTGAAGATTTCAAGGCCCATTTAGCTTTTTGCCTCGATTTCCGTTCATAGAGTCTCTGATAGGCTTTGAGTTAGTTTTTGACTTTTTGGCATCGATCTGACATTTATATTCATATATATATATATATATATATATATATATATTGCATATACCCTAGGTAGACCCCACTAGCCCATGAGTTGTTGAACATCCCGATCATGCCACATGACAAGATTGGGTTAGGCCACATCAACGCTAGCATTGGCTACTCATTTTTTAGGAAAATTTCCTCCATTTTTGGATGACTTTCTACCCTTAGTGTCGCAGTCGTCGCATGTGATGGCTTTTGTTTTGCCAAGTTTCCACCGCCACTGCCAACTTTTGGGCTATTTTTAGACACTGGCGAGGCCGACTTCCTAGATTGACCACACTTCTCACTGGCGAGGCCACAATTTGTCGATCACCACCATCCCCATGTTCCCCGCACCTAGACCATCAATCACAACCGGCAGCGACCTCAACCTCGCTACTGTTGGCAATTTCTGGCAAAGAGTTGCTTGCCTGTTTGGTGCCCATTTGCCCTATCGTGTTTGTTTGCCCTACTTGTGTTTGCCTGCCTATGGTTGAGTCCACACGCCATGTTCACGTTCGTTGAGTCTAGCCAACCCGACTTGGTCCATTTTTGCTAGTTGACTCAATTGAGTCGACTCGGTCCAACTTGCCTCGATTTACTTGGTACGCATTTTTAGCTCATTTTCAACTTGTTTTTTGCCATTTTTCAATGTTTTTTGGTAATTCAAGATTTCCTATGTTAGTTTAGAAGTATATTCACATTATTTGGTATATTTGATATTATGAGTATTTTTTCTTTATTATTTATTTATTTATTTATTCATTATTATTTATTTCTTATTATTTATATATTTGTCGTTTATGATGCATGATTATATGATTATTTATTATTATTGATGATATATTTACTTATTAATATTAATCTTACTCATGTTTATCAAATTTTATTCATTTATTTGTTCGCTTACGTGTATATTATTATTTATTTGTGTTTAATTATATATTCATATATTTGATAGCTATACTGCTAATATTCATGATTAATTGATATTAAATATTAATTAATTAATTAATTAAATTATTAAATTATTATTTATTTATTTATTTATTATTTACTTGTGTTCAGTTGTATGTTCATTGCGTTGTTATTATTCGTGACTAATTGCTATTAGTTATGCATTTATTCATTTATTAATAACTCTTGTATGTGCTAATAATTACTCACGTTTAGTCATATATTTTATTAGTGTTGTTTATATTATTAATTTTCTTGATGTTACTTGTCCACTATTATTTTAGTGTTGTTCTTTTATTTATTTGACTTAATTAATTAATTAATTTACGTGTCAGGTGTTTAGTTGTAAATTTATTTAGCATTGTCCTTTATTGTGATGTTATTGTTGATGTAAGCACATACCACCATCATGTATCATATAAAATGTCTTTTGCTTTGTAGTGGGTTCTGATGTAGGTGTTAGAGTCCAATCTCGCCGTAGATTTAACGCCACGTTTGGAGCTTGGACTACAAGTCCGTATGACTCTTTTCACCTTTATCGCTTTAGTCAATCATGGATTTGATTTCCATATTATAAAATGTGTTAAGTGGTTGTTTTATCAGACCCTATTTAACATATGCCATCTAGACACATTTTACTTCCATGATTAATAACCTTAGGGGATAAGATCCCTCGAGTTGTTTTCGAACTTAGATCCACCTCATGTTGCCTTTGGGCCTATCTATATAATTCACTTCCCAACTTTATATATAGTTTTTATCGAGTTTTCAGTGAGCCGAAGATGAATTTGACCTCGCGTATGTCATGAACAGGCTCATATGCAAGTCGCATCGAGCTCTAGATTAGTGAGAGGATTGTTCCATTTCCGAGGGATCCTGATATCTCTACGTCTTGAGCTTTCTCACACTAGGAGAGGTGTAGAGTAGATGGGTACTTTTGTGTATAATACATGTCTAGACTTATGGTATTAAAGGGTACTGAAGGCTCACCTGAGAGTACTTGGTCATTGTGCTCTTGGCTAAGAATTATATGGAGGTTTAGAGAGGGCTTAGGATATGTATTTTTCCCAAGAGTGGGGCCAGTCATTACCTAGAGAGGCATTTGCCAAAAGTGGCACAAGACCAATATAGTTCAGGATGCTATCAAGTTGGCAGCTGGATAGCTCCTTAGTAGATGCCTTTTGAGAGTTCACATTGAGAATATATATATGGTTTTCCTTCCTAGTGGAATATTAGATTCTACTTGTATGTTTCTATTAGTTATTTTTTAGATAAGTGACATTTGTTAATGACGTTTTTCTTATTATATATGTAGGTCTTGGGTTTGCTTTGGTTAAAGGACAAATCAATGTTATACACACTTGAACTCAGTACATCGTTGTTTTCTTTCATACTTTCATCTATACTTGATGTATTTTCATATACATTTAATAATGTCTTTCATTTTCAAGACGCCAAAGAGGTTGTTTTAATCCATTTTTTCATTTGAGTTTCACATATTAATTAATTTATGCATGACTTGATTCGATTTGATCATAATAGTTATGATTCAGTTCTTATGTGAACTAAAAATGAGGTGTTACAATAAATATATTTATCTATAAATATATATACTCTTTACAAATTTAAACGGCACATTTAACTTTGAATTCAAGTTGAACTAATTAATATTTGTATTGCTTCAAGTTTGAGTTAGCTTAATTTATATTCACTAATATTTTTCTTTCATATAATAAATCATATTAAAATTTAATTTTATGATTAAAATATCTCAAATATATATAATATGCATGAAAGATAATTTGTTATTTAAAATTATTATTATATTTGTTAATTTTATAGTAAAGTCAATCACGTAAGAAAGAAATCTAGCTTACATTAAGTTAAAAAATATATATACTTTATTACATAAAAATATGGAGCTTCAAATTAAATCGAGTTAAATCCATTCGGTTCAACTCATTTAACATCGAGTTTTAGAGTCGATGTTTTGTTTTGAACGGCCTTATCGAATCCTACCCTGCTCAAACTCCGTTCTCCCTCCCCCTCCACCGTTTCCCATTATCTGCCCACCCGAAACAGTCCAAGGACCAGAACACCAATCGAAAGACTCAGCCATCTCCATCTCCATCTCCATGGCCGATCACTCTTTCTCCGATTTGGACGGTCTCTTAGACAGTTCGTTTTCTCCCTTCTCCCCTCCCCCCTTTTTTTGTTTTTGTATTCTCTTCCTACCACCGCCTCCTATCTCTCTCTCTTTCTATCTCTTTGCTATTTTTTTAATTGTCTTTGCAGGCGCTCTCGACGACTTCGGTAAAATCGACCTCGGCCCCCCTCCTCCTAGGCAAACTCCTTTTTCTCATTCTCCTTATTATTATTCTCGTTCTTTTTGCAGAAATCGTTGTTCGTGTTTTTGGGTATAACTTTTCAGTTGATGTAGGAATGACAATTATGTTCCTGTTAATTATGGGGAGCAAGAATCATGTTCTTGTTTTGTTTCATTAATCATTGTTTCGAATGGGTATCGTTTGATTGATTGTCGATATGGGAGTAGTAATAATTGTGTTAATTATTATTTTGAATGGGGGCAAATTTTTATTGATTTGGAAGTAACAATCAGAGTGCTCTGTTAGTTGTTATTGTTTTGAATGGGGCATAGTTTTGCTGGCTTAGGAGCAGCAGGGATGGTGGTGGTGGTGGCGAAGGCCCATCGCTGGTTTGTGCGTCGGCTTCTCCGCTGCCGGTGCAGGGGCTCGGCCAGGGGTTGTCAGACTTGCAGAGTAGGATGAAGGGCAAGCAGAAAGCGGTTTCGAGCAAGGAGTCCCCTGTTTCGGAGGCAGTGGAGAAGCTGGCGGAGCAGACACGGGAGACGGTGAGGGGTTTGGAGTCTGTGACCGCCCCCCTGGTGGGGATTTCGATGGTGACGAGATGGTTGAGGAGTTTGTCAAACAGTTTGAGCAATTCGCAGGCGCGCAGGTTTGATTCTTCTTATTTCTTTCTTTTCTTCATTTTTTTTGTTGTCTTGAACTATCATTGTGCGTATTATATGTCAGTTAATGTGTATAGTCTGTGTTTTATGCAAATTACTTGAATCTGCACTTGTCATTGTTATTTATTATTAACTATGATATATATATATATTATATATGTCAGTTGTCAGTTGAAATCTAGGGCATGCCATTTATGTGAATTGCTTTAATCTACATTTGACTGACATTATTTTGTCATTTGTATTATTGTTAACTGTAATCATGCTTATTATATGTCAATTAAAATGTAGAAACTGCACTTTAACCAAATTGCTTGAATTTGGCTTTGACAGGCTATAATGGTGAAACTGTATGTTAATTCTTAAATAATGAGGGAGGTACATGTTGCATGAAAACATGAGTCAGTTATAATAAAGAACATGATAATTTCCAATTTCAATGAGGTAAACACCCAGCTAGATCATTTTAAAGCTCAATTTACAAGATTATCTCTTGCTGTGGCTTGTGCGATTTTGTTTTCTTGTGTCTCTATGGTGGTTTTAGTTTTGGTAATCTCCCTTTGGAGATTGAATTGACATAGTTTTATTTCTAAATTGGCATCTACTGGGTAGAAACCCTGTCCTGGAAGATGTGACTTCAGTATGTTCGCATGAATTGAGAAAATAATTCAACCAAATTTGGAGTTAACTACTATTGTTGTCAAGCTCCTTGTTTAGACAGTTTTTTTCTTTAGGGATCAAATACCAGGGGATTGATAATTATTTTTTCCCTGTATCTGCGTATAGCAGTTTTGGCTGTTTATTAACAGTTTAATTATGGGGATGTTATTATGGAAAGAAAACTGATATATGATGTTGGTCTTGTTGGACAGTTGTCATTGCTTAAAATCAAAACCTGAGGAGAACTAACTACACTGCCTTCTCTTTCTGTATGTCCACCTCTTGTATCTTCCTACATGATCATGATTACCATTGTAACTTATTTTTATACCTGGCAACAAATGTGTTGATATTATTGTTCTCAGTCGAAATCTTTACAAAATGTAGATATTTCTGATATTTTTGGTAGTACAAAAACCTAAGCTAAAATGCTTTGATTGGAATAAATTTGTGGTTATGATGAAGATTCACTAGCTAATTACCCTTTTCCGAAGGTGGTTTGCAGATATGAAGGTGTACTTCTCAATGTTTTCATTGTATTGCTAATTTATGTACTTTACACCTTGTTGTTGCAAGGTTTATTGTACTTGCATTACATCTTTGAGCAATTCTTCAATTCTTCTTTATATATTTTTGCAATGAATAGTTATTGTTATCATTCTAAATAGGCATCAGAAATTTATGACTTTCTGAGATGGGTGCTCTTGCAATTGCTAGTGATTTTTCATCTTTAATGCTTTTGATTGAGCAAGTGATTAGCTATGTATTACCACTTCACTTATAATTGATCTAGTAATGTTCATTAATTTGAGCAGTGGTCATTTACTGTACACTTCACCTTTTTTGCAATTAATTTAGTGCTTTAATCTAAGTTGTTGAAATTTTAGCGTTTTGTGAAAATATTAGCTAGCTTTAGCAGTTTATTGTCTTTATAATCATATTATATCAATGCAAATCTCTACTTGGGTGCTATTTCAACACAAATGGTGTAGCATATTTAGGTAGCCATGCGTTGAGAGGAGAATTATGCTTCTATAGCTTGAGATGGATGCGCTTGTTTATTCATTTTTTTGTTGGCTTAGGATATGGAATCAATCATGGAGACAATGATGCAACAACTTCTTTCTAAGGAGATTCTTCATGAACCGATGAAAGAAATTGCAGATAAATACCCGAAATGGTTGGAGGAGCATAAATCCCAATTGAAGCCTGAAGAATATGACCGTTACCACCATCAATATGAGCTAATAATAAAATTGAATAATGTTTATGAAACTGAACCCGGTAACTTTACCAAGATTGTCGATCTCATGCAAAAGATGCAGGAATGTGGCCAACCACCTGATGATATAGTGCAGGAATTGGCTCCTGGTCTTGACCTTGCTTCTATGGGTGGCCAGTTGTAAGTTTGCTTCTTCCACAGATGCTCTTAGACTTTGGAAACTGCTTGTATTTCTTTTGGGTGCTTCTTCTGCTGTCTGCAAAAAGTCCTGACTTGAATTTTGTCTATTTGTTTGGTGCTTTGGGTTTAACAGTTCTCTATTATCTGCTTATGGGCATCTGGACAATAAAATCGCTAGCAATTTTATTACCTCTGGCAAATTACATTCTGATGTTTATCTTGATGAATTGTCTGATGTAAATCCGTTTTGTTGTATGAAGGTCGCCGGAGATGATCGAGTCCAATCCCAATTGTTGCATAATGTGAGGTTATACAGCCATATATGTGTCATTGTGCTTAAGCATGTGTACTCCTATCTTGATCAGACGATTTTTTAAATTTAAGCTAATATGATGTTCGTAATTCTTTTGGATACTATTTTGGCAGAAAGAGAAGAATGGCCTCTGTTGTAAAGCCTTGCAAGAACACTGGCTGTTTATAAAAATACTTAGTATAGTTTGGCATGTAATGCAAAAGCAACACTTTTGTTAAATGCCTCTTTGGTCGATGGATTTGGTTGCTTGTTGAGCGAATACAATAAGAATCCATGCCTTGATGTAGTCTATAAAAGCAACAAATCAACTTGTATGGTTATTTTGTTTTGTGCTTTCTTGTTTTTTTGTGGTGTTGGTAGGAGGCTATTAGTGTTGCTCGACTTGGGAAAAGGTTTCTCATTAGAAAAAGGAGAAAGAAAAAAAGGGAACTGATTCACGTTTAGATTGGTGCATCTTTTCTTTTTCAATGCAACGCTTTTTTTTTCAGGTAATAACTTTTATTTTATTATATTTTTACCAAACTGGGCAACTTTTATGTTCGTGTTTATTGTCACCTCAAATCCTACACCTAGTTATTGTAGAATGTTCTTTGATGGTCCATTATTGTCAAATGTTATTTGAAAGTTCATCAGAAATGTCAATGACATGCAAATTGTAAATGCTCAACTTTACCAACCAAAAAGGTGTGCCTTTTAGCCTTTCAATTCCATAATTTTTGCATATAAAACACATTGAATACAATTATTTTTAGTAAGGATGATTATTTTAAAATTTACAAGTCATTTTATTTTCATACCAAGAGATCTTTAGTAGAACAACCCGTGATTTGGGCAATGGTCCATAACCTTGGCAATTTAGAGTTTCAAGTAGCTATTCATCCAAAGAAGCCATGATCATTTGAGTACCCACCATTTGTTTAGTGGAAAGATCCATGGAGGGTGTGTTCTCAAGGATTGCGGCAGCAATGTTGGCTGTCGTGGTGCTGTATCACTGGGCAAACTGGGGCCCTGCTGCCCTGACTTGTGCCGATGTTGTAACGGACATGCAACCGTGCATGACTGCCCTCAATCGCACGTCGAGCACGCAGACGTCGGAGTGCTACGGCATGCTGGCGACAGTGCACGTCTCTGCGGTGCCACAGCTGGGGAATCGGAGTACCTGCAGATGCAACAAGTCCTCATTCTTGACTGCTCTGCTACAGGCATCAATTGCAGCAAAACTGTTTTTCGACATTCAGAGTGAGTGCAATGTTATTCTCGGATTCAACATCTCCAATCCTGGCCCTTGCCAGGGTTCTTTTTGCCTCTCCATGCATTTTGCTTGCTTTTTTGCTCTTTAGCTGTACCAATAAGCCATGTTTCTGATAAAACGAGGCTATGTTTTACAGCAGACAAGCAATTTTTCATGGATTGTTGATCATATTGTTTTTCCTTATTAACTTTTATCTACAATGAACTTATTGAGGGCTTGACTATGTTCCAAATTTTTAAATTTAGAACAAAAAAATACCTCAAACTTTCACTGATCGATCGTAATTTTAATTGAATTAAAGTGCAAAGTTCAATAAATTGATGTCTGGTTGCTCTTTTCGTTCGTGAAAAGCTAGGTTGCACAATAAGTTCACCATCAGTTACTGGGTCAAAGGCAGCTTCTTTCTCAGCTGAGCATATCCTGCTCTCATCAGACGACGCATGGCGGCTCACTGATGCCGGACTTCCTCAAAAGCTTGACTCCTTTCCAGCATCTGTGCACTTCAAGCCACATGTACGACAAGATCAATTTGAAGATTTAATATTTTGCCAACAATTAAGAGAGATAATGAAACGAAAAATAACTGCAAAAACTCAACATTTCCCAGTTGTGAACTAACCAGGTCCAGTTGATATGACAACCGACTGTTCAGCGTCCATCACCCAATCAACCCAAATGACTATAACGTGGCATATTCCATCTTCTGTGAAGTGGAACTACAAAAAGAAATAAATATGTTTTAACCATCTGAAAATAAATGAAACAAATTGAATCTCCCTGAGGAAGTGGTCACTTAATATCCATGTTATACAGTTTTAGAATCACCAAAAAATGAAGCAAAGTGAGGAGGATCGTACATTTTAGACTACAGACATACCTTAACCTCCCCACAGCATGTGGTTATAGGTTTGGATAAATCCAATTCCATGATCGTAAAAGCCTCGCTTAGCTCCCGTAAATCCAATCCAATTCCATCAACAAATCATGTTATCCTTTCATTTGATACTTAATCATAAACTCACATGAGGAAGATATCAACAATTCAATTTTTCATAATATGGCAACAGAAAATCAATCTAGGCATAACATGAGCTGTCATATTATGGTTGTTTCCACCAGCAATAATGTAACATAAATGATTAATTTTAAGGATTCCTTTACTAACAACTTACAAGAACCAATTGCTATGGGGTAAGTGGGAGAAAAAGGAAAGCACCTGATGATATATAGCACTAAGTCACTGTGCAACTGAAGTTATAAATTGTTGGAGAAACAGGTCATTCCTGGGTCACCAAAACATTTACAATTCACATAATAACTAAACATAAAAAGATGCTGCAATCACTACACAATATCACAACTTTAATTATGGTCACTGGCTAAACTCATCCATTTTTTGTTTTTCATTATAATCCCATTAGTTTGATCAGGTGTATATTCTCAGTATGGTTATTACAGCCTTAAAGTTCTTTGTCACTCTTAGTCAACCTCTACCATCAAATCTCTTTTTTTTCAAATTGTTTGGGTAAATGGCATACTACCAAGTGATACAACAAAGCCATTTTTTCATGGTAATTAAACTGAAGCAAGAACAAGGCAGGCACACCAGCTCTCAATGCACCAGCTCTTTGTGCTCTCATTGTCATCCCCGTTTCAATTTTGCATAGACAAGCTCTTTCTGGTTCAAATCAATCCATTCCACACTAAAGCATATATTGACATCATAAAGCATACTGCTAAGCGTAGCATATATTCCTAGAATATAATATCCAGCTCTCATTTCTAAATTTTGAAGAATATTTTTTGAGGGTATGGCAAAAGTGCGTGCCATGTAATGGTTCTTAACTAGAGAGGCATGGTGGTCTAAAGAAGGGCTCATATGAGGGGGCATACAGGCACAGTGGTCTACAAACCGCTTCTGATCATATATCACTATTTCCCAAATAGAGTTTGACACAAAAGCATGCTTGAGCGGCATTCACCGATTATGGAAGTAACTAACCTATTTCCCAGTAGTGTCATCTAATGTCAAGTATGATTCTTCCTTCCATGAATTTCAATTCAATCCACTTTAAAATCATTTGCATCAGCCACAGCCAGTAAGTACAATGAGCCCTCTCTTGTTATCCCGGAAATAACAAAATTATGTGAGCATCCTTCAAAAGCCTCACAGCAAGAACTGCTAAGAATACACTATCATCTCCAACAGCACATTGAGAGAAATCCTTGTTTCAAAACTGCACCGAAAAATAAAAGTTGCAATCAACAATTCTTGTATTAACTCTAATAAAATATTTCATTGTTATGCAAACATCTAATATCAATGATAGCATACCACCGTTGATGTGGCTTTCAACATAGAAGCTCTCCATTCTCTACCTCCATAAATTGCAATTCTTTCAGGGCAGAGTACAAGATCATGATCACAGAACTTGTTCATATGTAACTCTTTTTCTTGTTTATCATTGTTGAAATAGTAAGACATGCAAATATCATCATGAATAGCCTGTATAGAAAGCTGACTGTTCTTACTCACTGGCATGCCTGACCCAGGAGTGAACCAAACACATTGTTTCCAATGATCGCACCAGTATCGAGAACCTGGTGATCAAGATCAATGTTGACTGTTTACTCATTCAACAAAAACTTAAACATTGTCTTAATAATTAGAAAATATGAAAACGCAGTGATAATCCATACATGAGTCCGCTAGAACTTGTGTCGAGGATATCCAGTATGGAGCAGTAGAGTAGAAATTTCCCTCGTGATCAAGCTGGATCTCCCACCTATAAGAAATACAAAAATAATAATAATAACAACCACAACAACAACAATACTGATCTGCAAAAATAATTTTATTTTGCATGTACATTCTGCTGTTAATAAAGAATTTACCAAGAGGCCAGCCCATGAACTGTCCACCAGATATTATCTTAACATTCAATTCTGTCTCTCGATTACTCTCTGGTCATATCCAGAAGTCAAATTCAAAATTTGAAAGGTTTTGACAACTGTGCAGTACTATTGTACATAAAAATGAATTTGATCACTTATGCTAAAATTTAAACTAGTTAAATATACAAAGAATTGTTACCAAACTCATCTCGTTAAATAAGGTTTCTGCATGCGCCTTGGACTGTACCCATCTTTAATGGAGATGGTGAGTATGATTACATACTCAAGTTACTATGTAGACACATGCGTGATATATGCCTTTGACAAACGGCAGACATGCCTTCGACAGATATGTCCCCGTAGTAGTCTAGTCGACAACAGTGTGACCACATAGTGATGGATTAGATGGAAGAGCATGTCGCTGGTGATATGTTTCATTAGTAGTATGTCAGCACCATTGGTGTTGAAAGTGAAATGTCTTGATAGCGGTGTACTCCTTGAGAGTGTGTTCATAATAGGCTATTACTACAATTGCCTATTGTGTGTGTGCGCATGTCATTTGTATGGTGTGATCACGACCCGTAGCCATAGTGTGCATACCCCTTAGGTGAATTCCGGGAATGGAATTTTCCTAAATGAAGGAGGTTATAATATCTAGTACCTTCCACCCGATGGTTTTGGTTTCAGTTTGGTTGTGATTTGGAAAGAGTTGCATGTCTAGCCCTTTTTGTCACATACTTATGCATGGTATGTATGTGTGAGCTATAACCTTATTCTCCCTCGGTGATCTGCGTCGCCCGTCTGGAGACTATGTTGCCGTAGCTCATTTTTCGATTTTTCCTTTGAGTCGAGGCTAGCTGGTTTTCAGACCATTCCCCTTGTGAGTCTAGTGTATTTGTTGTATGTTTGAACCCCTTTTGGATGATCCTAGCTCCTACAGGACCTGCAATGTAATTTTCGAGGTTGCCTCAGTCGTATTAGGATGAAAATCCTAAGTACATGCAACTTGTGCTAAGTGCAAGGGCCCCTTCCTAGCACCCTTGTGTCAGCCAAATTAGGGTTAGGATTTCGGGTACGGGCGCGAAGGTGTTGACACAATGCCCTTATGCCCAAAATTCAAATTTCCCTCCCTTTTCTCCCTAGCGCCCTTGCACCTAGGTCTGGGCTCATGTGCGGTTCGGTTCGGTTCATGCCACCTGAGTGCGCACCCATGATTTTTGAATTTTTTGTGGTCCGGCTTCTAGATGCCACTGCAAAGGCACTACTAGGATGCCCTTGTGCTGGGAGCTTTTTCAATTTCTATAAAAAGTCCCCTCCCCTCACTTGTCTCCATTTCCTCTCTTCACCTCCAACCACACGCCCCCCTCCCCTTCTCCTTGGCCTCTTCATCCCTTATCTAGCACGTCCCAACCTCCTCTTGGCCTCTTCAAGCTCGTCCAAGCCATAAGGTTGAAGGTCTTGATGTAGCAAGCCCCAAGAGACCTCCCTTAGGAACCGGTTGAGGTAAAAGTCTCAACCTTTACCTCTCTTGCCATGGGTTTTATGACTATTTGGTTGCAATGATATTTAGTTTGCATTTTTCTGGTATTTTATTCAGGTATAACTTTGTCCTAGGAGCATTTATAACTTGTTTTGATCTCATTTGGAGTTGTACAAACATAGTTATGTATTTTTAATGTTGTATGCTCACTGTTATGCACTATTTCTGTAGAAAACTCATATCTTGCGTTATAGGTAGTATTTTTGCACGATATTTATCTTGTTACAGTCACAAAAGCTATATCTATGATTTTTATGTTGATCATGCCATTTGTCATGGTATGTATATGCATGTAGGGGTGCCAAACTTGGCAAAGGATGGTAACATTCATAATCTCAATGACTTGACCACCTCTTTTCCCAATTTTTCCACATTGATGTAGTTTTTATATTATGTCCAAATTTTTATGCTTCTAGATATATGTGTTATCAATCACTTATAAAATTTTCACACTAAAATAACCACCTTAATGCCATGAACAAAACCCCTAATATCCTGGTGTGCAAATAGTGATGTATGTCAAGTTTGCCATGTTTTGAGATTATGATCTATGGTGGTTAACTAATAGTGGTTAATAAAAATTGTAAAAATTATTTGAGGACCCAATAATTGGCTACTAAAAACATGTAAGCTTTGGAACTAATTAAAAATCATTTATGTGGTTGACTTAATCTATTTTCCATAACGTGCAGGAATGTAGGGCGAAACCCAAGTTATTTAACTTCTGATGGAAAATCTAAAAACCTTATCAAATGGTAATGAAATAACATGAAATTTATCCCACAACTTATGTTTTGTCCCTGTAACACCATATTAAAATTTGGGAGCATATGGCTTGGTATATCTTATGCTAGAATTTTCCCAATCCCAATAGGCCCACCCTGCTCAAGAAATAGCATGGCTGATAGCTCCCATTTCTGAGTCCACCTAGACCCAAATCCTTCGATTTTAGATTTGAAAGTTTATTGAACTCAATCCCACGGTGTTGGCTAACTATACC
>JAURVB010006217.1:0-24607 GCA_033002965.1 Piper betle | reverse complement strand
TCACCTTGCTCTCCCAAGGGGTGCATTTTTCACAAAGAGTGTTCTACAATAGATGTTTTTTTAGAAAAAAAATGTGCTCATTAAATTGTGAATTTTCAAGGATATTTGTTTTCTTTTAATCCTAAGAGGATGTATTTATTTAGAAAAAAGGTACTTTTATAGATATGTCTTTATAAAAAATGTAGATTCTTTAAATTGCAACTCTTTAAAGAGGTAATTTTTTTTTAGGTTGCAATCTTTACTGTCCAAAAATTTTCTATAAATTTTGATCATTTTTACTCTAGAGATCATCTTTACCACTAATGGCTCAGAGAAACATGGTGAGTGTATTTAATTTACCTACCTTTGGTCTAATGCTTTGTACAATTGAGACAAACTTGAGTATATTTCTTCGTATTATTATATTGTTCATATGTAAGAAGCGCTACCAAAATTTAGTACTAATCAAAAGATAAAAGTATGAAAATATTATATTTACTTATAATTAAAATAACTAAAAAATGTCTGCCCAACGCGCAAGGTACAATTATCCAATAGAAATAAAAAACAAAAATATATTAAAATCACATTCATTAAAAAAAATATTTTTGATGAATGATTATCAAGTTTTTAAAATAAGATTAAAAGAATCAACAATAAAACAATTTTTTTTTATAGAATCACAGACTAAAGAATGTAGTCTTTTATAAAGAAATATATCTCATAAGATTTTACCCTTTTATAAAGAGGCATATCTAATAAGAGTAAATCTTTTTCAACAATTATATCCGCTCAGAAATAACGAGACATGTCTCACATATAGTACCCATTTTAAAACATTTGCATTCGAAATAAAAATATGTGTATTTTAAAATATTATTTTTAAATGATTATATCCAAAGTGACATGGTACATTTCGTATGAATGCCTTTTTCTAAACCGTTACATTTGCTTAGAAGGAAGGAGAGAACAAAAATCCTTTTAAGTAAATTTAGAGAAAAAATTCCTTCCCTATGATAATTAGGTATAGTATAATTTTTAATACTTTATTACAAATAACAAATATATCCCACTGACTACTTTTTCATCAATTACTAAAGTTTATAATTACTTCGGGTCTTACCTACTCTACACTAAGGCCCTGATGCAAGTAGCTATACCTGCTCTCCCCTCCCGCGCAAAATTAAATTAGAGAAAATTTTACTCAACGTCGTTTCTTTGTAGTTTGTACAATAATATTATTCATTCTTTTATTCATTCAAGAAAGAGGGTAGTCTGCACTCTGCTATATTATTCTCTTCTATACTATTCTCTATTCTCTGCACTCCATCCAAGTTTCTACTTTTTTGTTTGCTCCTTTTTTTCTCGTTTGGGAGGGAAGGAGAAGTTAGAAGTCGGTCAGTAGACGGTGATGGCGAGTGTAACTGATTCCTTCTATTCTACCCTTCTCATTCATTTGTGAGCTGTGTCTGAGCAGCACCAGTACATTTAGCCATCTCATTCTTCCTTCCATTTCATCATTCCTTTTTTATCACTTCTCTGTTTGACATGTTCTGTTGTGTTACAGTGTTGTGTAGATTGTTCCTAACACTGGCTGATTCCCTGACTTTTGCCGTTTGTTGATGTCATCATTGGCTTGCTCTACGCTAAGTTTGTCGACTTGGGTCTCATCCATTATCTTGTTTCTTTCTTCCTTTCTGCATCAAGAGATATTGCAGGACAGTGGTGTTGATTGTTGTATAGTCGTTCTTCCTCTGCTCCTCCTTACAGGTATTTATAACATCTGATATTGATGCCCCTGTGTTCTCATATATTCATTTATCTTCCTCTCTGATCCCTTGTTAGTGTTGAGTTCAACGGCGTCTTTTGAATATTATGCTTATACATTTTGCAGTATTTAGCAGCACCTGCCAAGTAGTGGATCAATGGACCGTCAACTTGAGGCCCACTACATTAACACTGGTCTCCCGTACTCTGTAACTGAAAGCTTCGTGGATTTCCTTGAACATCTTGTTTACACTCCTCAATTTTTCTGTTCAGTGAATTCTCCGTATCAGGTTCGGTCGATGCAATCTCATGCTTGTCAATCTTTTTATACCAATATGTTATGTTTCTGCAGCAAACATGTATAAAAGATTGTGTAAATTACAAGTGTTTGATCTTCACATGGAGTTCATGTCGCAGGAGGAGTCATATTGGCTGAGGCCTGCAAGTCCCCAAAAGTACGGTTCTCCTGGACTCAAGGTATTTCCACATTGTTTCTCGAGTAACCGTCGATTCTGATGTGTGTGGTCATGTTTTGGTAATGGACAGGGATGACAGAAATGAACATGGAAACGCGGCTTCTGATACACATTCTCATGAAACCCCCTGAAGAACGTAAGATTTTGTCTATACTTCTGTAGAATGTTAGTTCTGGAAAATTCAATTTTGCTTTCAAATCTTTGCAGTCTTATTGGTAACAAGTTTGCTCTGTCTTTTCATTTTCCAGATGAATTTTCCGCTCCTGATTTCTTACGCTCAATAATGGAATCATTTATGTATCTCTCATTCGCGCTGTTTTTTTTTTCTGGTTTTTTTTATAGGTGTGAGGAGTCATGACAGCACAAGTGGTTCTCAGGTATGAAGCCCATTGTCTTCTGATTCAATATGTGTATAATTACATCAAACCCTGGTAGAAACCCGGTATTAATACATAGAAGCTGAATGAGAGGGGGAAATCAATAAGCTGCTAAAGAATTGTGGGCAATGACCCTTTTTTGTGCTGATGACCTACAGAACAGATTCTCTCACAGAACTGAATAATCAATATTGCGGTAGCCTCTTCCATGATTCAATGGAATTCCACTTGCTAATATTCCCACCTTCTTTGTTCTAAGAATTTGCAGGTCTTTTGGCAGGACTCTGTCGATCCGGATGATATGACATATGAGGTAATGATCTGCATATTCTTTTCATATATTTTCAAGGAATCACAAAAATATGCAACTTTTAGCATAAGCATTAGCCATTCTTCTTTCTTTTTTTTTTTTTTTTTTTGCCGATATGTTCTGTATTGCCGTTTTCTAGTTTTTGTTGCTTGGACATGGCTTGTCATTCTCTTTAAGCAATTCAGTTGTGGGAAAATTCTTTCCAATTGGTAACCAACAGGAGAGAAAATTGTGATTTCAGTAGGAAATTGCCCGTGATACAGCTTTTATTTCTGCTCCAATTGTTAAAGCATGTGACATTTGAGTTAAAGGGTTTGCAATATTTTCAAAGATTACGATACAATTGAGTATGTCATAAAGAGAACAAGATACCAGAAAGTGACAGCGTTCAGAAACTTTGTGGGCATTGTTTTTGGTGTCATCTTGTATATCTCATAATACACCTTATATCCTGTATCCAGGAACTCATGGATCTAGGTGAAGCAGTTGGGACTCAAAGTAGGGGACTTTCCCAGGATCTTATCTCCAAACTTCCTATTAAGAAATACAAATGTAGTTTCTTTTCATGGACAAAGAAACAGTGTGAAAGGTAATGCTTTTTCTGTTTCTATGTTTAACATGCTGGAATTTGTTTGTAGTTTCTTGTTAACTAATTACAAGGTACGAGATTCTTGTTTGCAGATGTGTGATCTGCCAGATGACCTTCAAGCGGAGGGAATGGCAGATGACATTGCCATGCAAACACATCTACCATGTTGGTTGCATATCAAGATGGCTTGGCACCAACAAGGTGGTGGACTTTTACATTTGGAATTGTAAAAGCATAATTTTACATTGGCTATGTAATTGCTATGCTTTAATGCTGTTTATCCTTTGATACAGGCATGCCCAATTTGCTATGTTGAGGTATTTTTCGAAGACCAGAAGCATTGATCATGTCTTCCACCCTAACACTCTGGTTTATTCATTGATTTCCTCGGGAGTGTAAAGCTACAATATGGTTCATATTATGTTCTTTACTTTCAATGATAGGAAATAGATTAGGGGGCTTAAGGAAAACGGAAACATGAAGTGATTCTTTATGTGTGTGTGTGTGTGTGTTTTTGTGTCTTGTTTTGAAAAAATCAGATATGTGAGTCATGTATTTTTTCTTCCTGATTTAAAAGGTTTCGTGTACTTCAAAATATTTTCTTCAAATGTGCTTAGTTTGATCCTTGATTAACACCCAATACCCGTAACCTTTGTCTGCACAGAGGTTGCAAGCTAACATTTACATCAGATATGTAATTCTTCAGATTGTCTTTAAGTTGCCCAACTAAGAGGGGATACATTAACAATACATAGATACAAACACACCACATACATCTTCATGTTGATGCTCTTAATTGGCTTCAATACATGTAATAATAAGAAGGAAATGAAATACTTATCTGTAACATTCCAAGAAGTTTCACCATGAGTATTACTCGTAAATCTGGCTTCTCTTCATCATCTGCTGAAATGAAAAGATTACTTCCAGTTAGAAGTTCACTGAAAAGAGAAGGGTCCAAAATGCTTCCATGTAGATATACTTACAGTGTTAAACATACGTCTAGGGACTTGAGAATCTGCTCCCCTCGGCTGGCGGCGGCGGGGAGCCGTAAAAGTAGTGAGCAGGTGGAGGTGGAGACTTGTAGTAATACAGAGGAGGTGGAGGGGATTTGTGCTTGTGATCTCCGATCGGAGCACCACTTGGTGGTGCATAGACAAAAGCAGGTGGCGGCGGGGACTCGTACAAGTAAGTAGCAGGTGGTGAAGGTGATTTAAAATAGTAAGGAGGTGGTGGTGATGGGTAATGAATATATGGTCCGGCTTGTGGCGGTGGAGATGACTTGTAGTAGTATGGTTTGGCCGGAGGTGGTGGCAATGAGAATGGCAAATAGGGAGGAGGGGGTGGCCGCGATTGGTCGAGACCGGCCGCAGCGTGGTCCGATGCTGGTGGTGTCTTGTAGAAGTAGTCGATGAGCGGATCAATTGGCGGCTTATACTGATACACTGGTGGTGGGGACTTGTAGTATGGCAGGGAGTGGTGGTGTTTATAAGTAGGAGGTGGTGGTGGTGATTTGTAGACATAATATGGAGGAGGTGGAGATGTATGATAATACATATGTTTTGCACTGGTTGTTACCGGCGCTGGTGGCGGGAAAGGTTTGTAAGGAGGATCTAAGGTGGCATCGGTTGCTATGAACAACCACATGGCCGATGTTACTAGCAGGCAGAGCCATTGCACACTCTGCTTCCCCATCCTTGAACTCTAATGGACATGCTTGCCTGGGACTCATGACTACTAATATTACTACACATATATATAGGCATATTTGTTGAAACAAATTATGAGTTTTATATGTATCTGTTAGTTATTTTGTGTGTATAATCTACATGTTTTATTGGAATTGGTTGATTGGTGATGGATTAGTTTTGAATAGGTTGGCTTGCTGGACTTGCAATGCAATGAGGTTCCAGGTGAGTGAGGTGGGTGAAAAACAACAAAAGGATTGTTTCTGCAATATTGAGGACTTTTGCTTGTTGATAGTTGATTAGGTGTACATTTTACGGGTTTGTATGACAGGATTAGGTAGTATGTAATACAGAATACATTTACCCAAAAACAAACTAAATGAACCCAGAAAGGAACTGAAATCTCCTTCCGTAGATTTGCGGTTTTCAGAAAATTCGATTTATATGTCAGAAATTTCTGATATTACTGCAATGGGGCCATTTTCCCTCCACCAAAATCTCTTTCCATTGCAGGAAGTTTGGATCCAAACAGAAGGGATGGAGTACGATACTATGAATGACAGTCAGAAGTTTCTAATTAATTAATGGAAAACTCTGTTTTAACTAGAGCTAATTTGGACCCACCTTATTATCTTACGGTCAAGATAAATTTAAGGCAAAAAATTTTTGGCTCCTAAAATTTTTCTCAATTTTGATTAAACCCAAAAATTTTGTGCCCCCTTGATTTCATGCTAGTTCTTATAAAATACAACTGCCCTGCAATTTTTGAGACATGTGTTGTGGCCAGATACCACAATCCTGTAGGGACGTTACGGTGGAGAGAACAACCAACATATTTAGACGCTTTACAAGCTCAAACGGCACTAGTTGAAAGAAGTAGAGATTCAAAATAGCTTAAACATGTAACCTGCAGAACAATTGATCTCAGGTGAACATGTTGCCCTATAATGGGTAATAACAAATATGAAGATATTAAGTTTGACACGGGTGCGGTGAAAATTTCCATTCGGCATAGCCAAAAAGTACTCATCTGAAAGTTTATTAAATTCATAGCTCTGAATCGAATCGCAGAAGCAGCTACCAAAGAGAATAAATCAAATAGAATATTCATGAATCGCATGAAATATATTTTTATATTAGAAAGCTTGAGATCAAATCTCTGGAACATCGGAGAAGCCAAGTGAAATACTGTAACAAAGAGAAATCTTCCCACGCTCACATTTGATATATAGGTGCAAGAGAAACATATATGTAAGGAATGTATTATTGCTGGGTTTTTCTAATTTGATAGAAAAGAATTTCTAGTAGTGGCCACTAACAGGTGGTGGTGGGGAACCATAGGAATCATAGTTGTGGGGTAATGGAGATGGGGGAGGTGGTGACTTATAGACATACGGTAGTGGTGGAGGTGAGGATGGTGTTGGAGGTGATTTGTAATAATATGGAGGTGGAGGAGATGGGAAAGGGGGAGGCGGCGATGGGGATGGTGGTGGAGGATTTGCAAAAATATGGAGGTGGAGGAGAGGGAGAAGGCGGCGGAGGCGACTTATAATCATTAAAGGGGGTGGAGGTGAAGGAGATGGAGGAGGAGATTTGTAAACATAGGGCGGTGGAGGTGAAGGCTACGCCGCTGTTATTGGAGATTTGCAGATATAAGGAGGCGGTGGCACCGGTGATGGTGGAGGCCGTGACTTACTAGACGTAAGGAGGTGGAGGGGAGTGAGACAGTGGTGGTGGGGATTCGTAGACATAAGGTGAGGGTGACGGTGGAGGCGGGGTTTGGTAATCATAATAGTGAAAAGGAGGCTAACATGCATAAAAGAGCGGCTCTCCGGCGGGAACCATATTTAGCTCCGCCCGAGCGACGCCGGTGGAGACGCTCGTGCGTCTCCACCGCCGATCATCCGCGAATCGACGGTGGAGACGCACGGCGTCTCCACCGGCGTCGCTCCCGGGCGGAGCTAAAATTTTTTCGTCCGGCAGCTATATTAGCTGCCATGAGGTAGATGGCAGCTAAGAGTTGTGGCAAATTCGGCCATTGCCGGACCTTTTCTTGCTTCCCAATGTTCGACGGCATCTCTTCACTTCAATGCTTTCTGCTTGATGGTTTGCACTCTTAGCTAAACAACCATTTACATAGCAACGTCCTTAGGTGGCGGGAAAATATTAGTGCGATAATTTTTAATGGGTATTATGGAAGATTTTGTGCATGAACTCTACCGTTATTAACTCATGCATTCTCTGTATATTTTATATAAGTTTAAGTTGATAAGCAATCGAGACAAGCTATCTTGAAAGATAACTCTAGCCTTATAACGTGCCAGTTTGAGAAGCAAATTACGCTATCAACCTTGCCGATAGACGTGACCATACTAACTGGTATATAAATGGCATCATATGTTTTGATCTAGTGCAGTTTATACCAACAAATTAAAGATGAAGAGTGTCAAATTATAAAGTCGATGTAAATCTTTACATCCTAATTAGTGTATAAACAAATATTGCCAAGCTAACTGGGAAATGTTTTAGTATGGTTATTTTTCCAACATAAATGTTTTAATACGTTGATTACAAACAAGAACAATCAAACACGCAAACTAAAGATGATCGTAACGTAAACACGCTGAATTACGGCCGTCCTGGCTGGTTTGAAAGACAGGTGCTGGAAATGCTCCACGTGATTAGGTATAATAAAGATGCGTTTCTTCTGTAAGATAAAACACAAAGAAAAATTTCTTAAAACAAAGAGAGATAATAATTACTAATTTATACACAATTTAGGGTAAATTTGTTATTACCATTTAATAACGCTAACGAGGGGAACATTTTTTAAGGACTAAAACACAGACAGTCAGCAAAGTCAACCAATAAAGGCATTTCTAATCACAGCTAATTTTACGGCCATAAAAGTGTTTATATAAGTATACATATGTGTGGTACTATATATATATATATATATATATATATATATATATTATATATATATATATATATATGGGGATGGGTAACCTAGGGGTCCCGGGTCCCCAAATCTCGGACCGTTCTGATTATAAGGACGGTCCAGATCTTCTTCTTCTCAAAACCCTAACCCTCCTCCTCCTATGCGCCGCCGCCACCGGGCCGTTGTCGCCGCCGCCACGCGACCCCGCCTCTCGCCACCACCGTCGTTCCTCCTCGCTCGCGCCCACGCCCGCGGACGGCGGCGCGAGGGTCCCTAGCGTGGGGGCACGACGAGACGGCGGCGAGCGACAGTGGCGGCGGGGGTGGGGTTGCGCGGCAACGCGGCGACAACAGGCCCGACGCGCCGCCGCCGTTCCTCCTTGCCGCGCCCACGCCCGCGGACGGCGGCGAGCGACGGTGGCGGCGAGGGCGGGGTCGTGCGGCGGCGGCGACAGCGGCCCTGCGGCGGCGGCGCATGGGAGGAGGGGGGTTAGGGTTTTGAGAAGAAGAGATCCGGACCATCCTTATGATCAGACGGTCCAGATTTGGGGCGTACCCCAG
The DNA here is from genome assembly GCA_033002965.1 of Piper betle. NCBI lineage: Eukaryota > Viridiplantae > Streptophyta > Magnoliopsida > Piperales > Piperaceae > Piper > Piper betle. The sequence continues at coordinate 15,920 of JAURVB010006217.1, read as the reverse complement.
GCTACCCAACCCCATATATATATATATATATATATATATATATATATATTATTCGGGCACGAGATCATCCGCCCTCGAATCGGTTCTTTAGTGTGTGATTCGGGTTGAAACGTTCGGTGGGACCAAGGCACCCTTGCCGCTCAAAGAGATAGTATGATGGAAATAGAAAATATTATAAACACATGAAATGACACGCAGGAAATTTTTTACGTGGTTCCTTAGGGTTCAACTTGAATCCCTAAGTCAGTCCACGGTGAGATTAGTACTCACAATCCACTATTTCTCCTTTGATTTTTACAAGTTACACAAAACAGTGAATTTTTGCTGCCTTTAGATAAATTTGCCTTGATCAGTCTGGAAAGCCTTCAAATTTTTTCTAGAGTGTTGATATGCTGAACCGGGCCGTTCCGGGTTGGTTCAAACCAAACAAATGCTGGATCGGACCGGATGGCGTACGCCAGCTTCCTTTCTTTCTGCGTGCGCCAGTCTACGGGTGGTGTACTGTACACCGGCTCCAATCCGGGTCGCGGGTGGTCATGAACGTAGTCACGGTCTAGCTTCATGGATCGCGGACTGGGGAGAAGGATTCGGTCTCGGATCATGACAAGATTGCGGATGCGGTCAGCAGTAAACGGGTCCAACGAACCCGGCTGCAGCGTGACAGTGCAATGGTGGTTTTGGTGGCTTCGGCGGTGGCTTTTCCGGCAGCTGAATGGTGGAGGAGATTGCCCAGAACTGTAGATCACAGAATGGTGAAGATCTTGGCGGTGATCCGACGGTCAGCAGCGGCTCCGGTCGGTCGGTCGGATGCCGGAAAGTTAGACACTTTTCTGCACTTTTGTGCTACGCTCGGTCACTTCTCGATTTTTTCCGGCGACCTCAGCGACGAACTCCGGCGGCTCTCGGCTTGGGTTTGTAGATCACTTCTCCGCCTTCACTTGATCACGACGGAAGGGCTGGGAACGACCAGCACTGGTCGGAAAAAATCCAAGAAATCCAATGTTCGCTACTCTGTTTTCTGCTTTTCCGGCTAGCAACTTCCTCGCTTCGCGATTTTTCCCGGCGGCTACAGCGACGAACTTTGGCGAAACTCACTTTGGGTTTCTAGACCACTCCTCCTTCTTCACGTTTCACCTCACGGCGACACTGGGAACGACCGGTGTTGGTCAGAAAAAATGAGCGAAATCAGACCTTCGCTGCTCTGTTTTCTGCTTTTCCGGCCAGCAACTTCCTCGCTTCCCGATTTTTCCTGGCGGCTACGGCAACGAACTCCGGTAGCTCTCGGCTTGGGTCTGTAGATCACTTCTCCTCCTTCACTCTGAATCTTGTGACGGGGCCGGGAACGACCGGAACTGGTCGAAAAAATGAGCGAAATCAGACCTTCGCTGCTCTGTTTTCTCTGCTATTCCCCTTGCTCTGTGCAGCGTCTTCTCCGACTCCGGCGAGGCAGGGGCATGGCGACCTGGGTAATTTTTCTCGGTTGGGTACTGTAAAATTCCTCCTTCCCTTGGCGAGTGGAGATGGTGATGGGCTGCCGGCAATCAGTGATGGATAGCAGCAAGAATTCCTCCTAATACGTCCCCTGTTTTTACCTGCGAAAGAGAAAACTTCCTTTTCAGGTAGATCCGATGCGGCAAGGCTGTGACCTTCAGGCGTCGGCGACGACTTCGGCAGTAGCAGGATGTGGCAGCAGCGCCTTTCCTTGGTGGATAATAGCAGACCTCCTTCTCAACGAGGTAGGGCTCCACGACGATGTGCAGCGATAGGCAAAGCGGCAGCAGGGAAAACTCCAAACCCTTGGGGGAACCTCCGCGGCTATGCTCAGGCGAGGCTTGTCAAAGGCGGCAAGGATCTCGATTCCAGGGATACTGCTTCAAAGCTCCACCTTCTTCTTCATCACGATGACCCAGTGGCAAAACTTTGGTGAGCAACAGAACCTTTCGTCAGCTCCCTCACGGACAGCACGTCGGCAACACTTCAAAGCAACACGACTCCTTCACCGGTGGCTCTGGCAAGTGGAAAGTTTGGATCTTGGGCAAGGATTCATGGCCGTGACAGGGGTAGTGATCGATCGGGTGTTGGCGAGGGTCACCGGAGCATCTCCGGTGAGGGGCTCCTCCCTCGGATTTTCTTCTGTCTGGCAAAATTCTTTTCCTTTAGCATATGAGCCCCCCTGCTTCAGCAATAACACCCGGCTTTTATAGAATTGGGATAACTCCTGAGTGAGAGATTTCCTCCAACGGCTGTAGAACAATGTCTACCTCTTCCTCTGGCAATTCTTTCTCCGGCAGTTTTGGAACTGTATGACTAATTCTCTTGTAACATGCAGGAAGTCATCTACGTAAGTGGCTTGAGTATTGTCACATAATTGAATAAATATTATCCACATAACCGGATAAATATAAATATTTTTCGGATAAATATGTACAAATATGTATATATACATATATATATATATATATATATATATATTTCAAAGCATGAGTTGACGTATTGACGTACCCAGAAATCTATTAAACAATAAGTGGATAAATTTAGACCCTAGCTATCATCGCTCCACCGAGACCGGATGTTGCCTAACTCGCCGTCATTAGGAAAGTTAAAGGCAAACTTCGTGTCAATATGGTAGAGACCAGAATTGTCTAATAAGCAGATTTGGCACCCAAATGCAGGCACACCATCGATAAAACTGGCTTCATTGGCCACATCTAATCAGGAACTACTAAATTTGAAGACGGCCCAATCAGATCATCAACGAGCTGCATGATCTGCTCGGCTGATAGGGTGTCTTAAACATTTATACGTAAGCAGCGTCTTTGTACTATAAGGTGAGTATAGCAGATTATCCTACTTTGCTCGTGTCGTGTACTAGATCAAAACTTATTTTGGATTAGCCTGTTTGATGAATTACATGCCTATCTTTGCTGTACAATATCATAATTCAACCTTTCCCTCGTTAGTGTAATTTTAATGAAAACAACTAATGCACTATTGTTAGTAATTTAATGAAACACTGTTAACCTCATGTAAGTGGTAGTTAATGATATTGATCAAATAAAAGAAACCCATGTCTAACTCCAGTGCAAATTTCTTTTTATATTTAGCAACGCAAGTAGTGCATAGTATCATTTAATAAGTACTGATTGATTAAATAAGCTGGAAGATCAAGAAAACAAAACATTGAAATCAATTTAGTTTAGGTATTGTACTTTGAAAAAAGATATCACGCAACTTGTCTGTTACAAAAAATGAAAATAAATCTGTTAATGCATGTTGATATTCATGTATCTATATATTGAACACAACAATCCACATTAATAAAAAGAAAAAACTGAGCTTAATTCTTGTGTTCTTTACCTATCTAGAACCTATTTATACATAATTATATCTCAATTAAGAAATCTAACATTGGAATTCCAGGTCTAGAGACAAAACCATTTCCAAGTGACAGCAAGAGGGCTTCTAACACTGTGCTTGTCGCTCTCCCACCCCGAACCCGATTCCTCTTTAAAAACCAGTCTTCGCGCTCTTCTTGCCATGAACGTTCTTCCACTCGAATGCATCATGGAAAGTCTGCTTCTCCTTCACATTCTTGAAGCTCAATGTCTAAGGGGAGACGGACATGGCAGGCGAGCTCGACACCCTCACGTTGTAGCTCTCCTGCCCGGTGCAACCATCGTCACCGTCCGGCTAACCTGCACCTCCCTTGTATCGTTCGCGAAGATGAAGATGATGGACCGGTAGTTCAAACCCGTCGCCCTCGCTGCCGGCTGAACAGTTCACCGTCTCCTTCATGACCGCTTTTATCTGATCTTGAGTGTAGTTGAGGCTGCACAGCAGCTGTGTAGTCGTCTGGGCCGGCATCGTACAACCAAGCCGGCGGTAGCCTTGTGGGTGCAACATGGCCGGACTCCATGGTGAAGATGTCCGCTTCTTCCATCGTCTCCTCTCTAACAATGGCCTTCCCTTGGTTGTGTTAGGTTTGTCCCACATCGGTTATAAAGGTTGTTGGTGACTTATATATAGGCTAATGAGAAAGCCTTATTCCTTCAGAGACCCCACTGCCTGCGTCTCCGTCTAGTGGCAGTAGCGGCAGTAGCGGCATATCCGACAGCCAGGCGACAGCCAGGCGAAGAGGATGTCGCGGAGAGGATGTCGATGCCCGGGGACGATGTAGTTGGATCCTCCTCTACCATGGGAGCTCTGATTTCACTCCGGCTGTGGGATCGTTGGTGCCATTGACCGTACGATAAAACCTTCATCCCATCTTTGTATCCAATTTGGAGCGCGGTTAAGGTGAAGGGAGATGCCAACTTCCCATCTCCCGCGTATTCATCGTTGTACAATACATACCCGCCGCTCCAATTTGTTGTGCAAACAAATCGTTCTCCACCGCTATACTTGCGAATGCGTCGTATAGATAAGTGGGTACTCTTTCGCTGCGCTCCAATTTGTTGTGCAAACAAATCGTTCTCCACCGCTATACTTGCGAATGCGTCGTATAGATAAGTGGGTATCTCTTCGCTGCCGTCCACCTCCTGGCAATAAAGAGGCTGTCCGTGGATCACTTTGCTGTGGCCGCTGCTACGTTGCGAAGTGCTGTCGTATAGATAAGTGGGCATCTTCGCTGCCGTCCACCTCCTTGCAATAAAGAGGCTGTCCGTAAATCACTTTGCTGTGGCCGAGAGTGGCTTGCGCAGAGAAGGATCGGTCTATCGTGGCGGCGCCGATGGTGGTCATCCATGGAGTGATGTTGGCCACGCTAAAAGAGCCTTGATTGCCTATACTTGCGAATGGATCACTTTGCTGTGGCCGAGAGTGGCTTGCGCAGAGAAGGATCGGTCTATCGTGGCGGTGCCGATGGTGGTCATCCATGGAGTGATGTTGGCCACGCTGAAAGAGCCTTGATTGCCGGACGCCTCACTTGAGCTGCCTCGCAGTGCCGGGGGGCCAAGCGCTGAGCGGTGGTAGGTGTAGTCCGTGCTCTGAGGAGACGGAGAAGGAGACCACGTCGACGACGTCTTCGAATGGTGTTGTCCATGGCCGCCAGTAGGTCTGAGTCGTATATGATGGTGCTGTCCATGGCCGCGCAGCAGGTCTGAGTCAGTATGACATGGCTAGTGTCACAGACGTGATTCATGGGCGTTGCTGGGAACTAGGGTTTGGGTGTTGTCCCTAGGTGTCCCGTGTCCATGATGGCATGATGGGGTAACGGTGGCTATCCGAGTGGTGGAAACAACATACGGAGGCTAACCCGTGTTGAGTTGCAGGTTGCAAACCATAGGTGCACGAGCTGCCGTGTGATCGAGCATGGCTATGGAGCATGGCGTCGAGTTACAGCAGTAGTGTCGACACTTGGGTCGGTATTTGGTGTATCAAGCATTCGAGCATGTGGCCGAGTCCAGGACACTTGGGTCGGTATTTGGCGTATCAACCATTCGAGCATGTGGCCGAGTCCAGGACACTTGGGTCGGGATTTGGTGTATCAAGCATTCGGGAGCATGTGGCCGAGTCCAGGAAGAAACCTCAGGTTGATGCTGGTCACTGTTTGGGTCGGCAGGGAGGGTGAGGTTCTGATGCAACCGTGGACCGAGCAGGCTACCGAGCCGAGCATGGCGTCGAGTTACAGCAGTAGTTGCAGGTTGCAAACCGAGGTAGCACAAGCTGCTGTGTGATCGAGCATGGCTATGGAGCATGGCGTCGAGTTACAGCAGTAGTGTCGACACTTGGGTCGGTATTTGGTGTATCAAGCATTCGAGCATGTGGCCGAGTCCAGGACACTTGGGTCGGGATTTGGTGTATCAAGCATTCGAGCATGTGGCCGAGTCCAGGAAGAAACCTCAGGTTGATGCTGGTCGCTGTTTGGGTCGGCAGGGAGGTGAGGTTCTGATGCAACCGTGGACCGAGCAGGCTACCGAGCCGAGTACGCAGCACAGTGGTACTGAGCAGTCACTAGTACTGAGCAAAATTATGGTACTGTGTCGTGGAACAGTACCGAGCACGTAGCGCATGGGTGCGCGATGGCGCGTGCAAGCGGGGGTGCGCGGGTGTGCGCGTAGACGCGCACGCGGGCAGATGCTGGTGGATGCGGGGTGCGCGATGGCGCGCGCTGCTGTTCGCGTGCACAGGTGTGCGCGCAGGACGCGCACGTGAGCAGATGCTGGTGGACACAACAATGCATGTGCATGCACGAGTGGTGGTGCTGGTTCAGGGCGATGGTGGGGGACCATTGCTGGTAGTTGGTCGATGAATTGTTGCGGGAGTGTTGAGCCATGTGGCCGAGTCCAGGAAGAAACGCGGGGTGAGCGATGGCGCGCGCTGCTGTTCGCACGCGCGGGTGTGCGCGTAGATGCGCACGCGAGCAGATGCTGGTGGACGCAATAGTGCATGTGCATGCACGAGCGGTGGTGCTGGTTTAGGGCGATGGTGGGGGACCATTGCTGGTAGTTGGTCGATGAATTGTTGCGGGAGGTTGAGCCATGTCTGGACGGTGCTGGAGTCGAGCCGGTGGGCGGGAGGTTGAGCCATGTCTGGACGTGTGCTGGAGCTCGAGCCGGTGGGCGCGACAGGATGACGAGTGAAAGTGCTAAGCGGGGTTTGTGATAAACATCCATGGACGTTGCTGGGGGTGTATCTTGGTGGAAGATATGATCCATATCCAAGCGTGGAGGCTGCAACAAACTTCTGATAATAACCAGAAGGCCGTTGGGAAGAACCTGGACATAACCAGAAGGCCAGAAGGCCGTTGGGAAGAACCTGGACGTGGTGTGCTCCCATTGCTCGACTCCAGCACCGTCCAGACATGGCTCAACCTCCGCAACAATTCACTATATGTGCACGGGGGTTATGCTGGAAAAGAAACTCGGAGAAGACTCTTGAGTTCAGAGTCGGAACTCGAGAGGAGGACTCTCAGAGGAGGATCGAGTCTCGGAGGCAGATCTTTGTGGATAAAGATACTGGCAAATATCCGGAGTTATCTGAAATCAGAAGGACATGGTGCATATATGTGACGAGGGTTATGCTGGAAAAGAAACTCAGAGAAGACTCTTGAGTTCAGAGTCGGAACTCAGAGAGGAGGATCGGAGTCTCTGGAGGTCGGTTGATCAAGAGAGATCGAGTCCGAATTGGTTGCTCGAGAGATCAGGAAATCAGGAGATTGAGGAGAGATTGAAAGATTGAGAGGCCAGATCAAGGAGAAACGTGGAGTGGATCAAGAGTGGAATCGAGTCCTGTGAGGAGGAGAGTTCCTAAGATTCCAGGCGTGTTCTCTTGTGAGAAAACAGCGTGGTGCGGCTGGTGAGCGTGGAGTTACTGCAGCAGTGTTTGTGGTGAGCGCTGGAACTTCATCGACTTGCTGGAATCCAGGTACACGTTGTTAGATTGCTGGTGTTGGCAATCGGGATAGGATTACTCGGGAGTAGTTCTTGTATGCCATTGTATTTGTGGGTACATTGGGGTGAGGCTGTAGGCTGTCCACTAGCCGAGCAAGTGCTTGAGAGGAGAGTTCGAGTGCTTGTAAAATCCTTATGATCGGGTGAATGATATAAGGTTGGGAAGTGTTTTCCGTAATCTGTGGTTTGCTTGTTGGCTGTCGTTTTAGGCAGGGAACTTCTATATCCGAAGTCGCGGTCGAGGTTTACAAAGTAGCCAGTTGCGGGACTGGTGTTGAGACGCAGCAAGGGCAGACGGCACGAACCCAGGGTGTGTTGTTAGTGGCCGATCGGGTAGTGCTGTTTGACTTCTGGAACAGCCTCATCGGCAAAGCGTGTTGGTAGCCAGAAGTGTTGTGTTGGTGCTTGGTGCCCGTACCAATACACGGGGTCGAGAATACGCCGCACAGGATTGGTTTTGAGGGCAAAAATTTGGTCCTAGAATCAGCCCCGTGACAGCTAGCTTGGCCTTGCGCGCTAGGCCGCGGGCGGTGCCAGCGGTGAGCCCAGAACATGTTGGAACTACCAACGGGGAAGCCGGCTGCGGTAGAGGCGGTGTGGGTGCCGTGGCCGTTCTTGTCTCTCGGTGACCGGTACTCATCCTTGTCGAGGTCGACGCCCTTGGCCTCGAAGGCGACGGGGAAGAACCGCACACCGACCAGCTTGTTGTTGCGGAGAGATGGATCAAATCTGGTGCCGTTTTGGCACCCTCCCTTCCATTCGGGCCGCGGCGGGTTGAAGCCGGCGTCGTCGAAGCTCTTACTCTCCGGGCAGATGCCGGAGTCGATGAGGCCAACGATGATTCCGTCGCCGGCGTCGGCTTCAGACAGAAGGACGGGGTTCGTGAAAAGATGGTTAAGCCGGTCCGGGTAGAGGGTGAGGACGTCGGGGTGGGCGGTCAGGAGGTCGGCCTCTTGCGGGGAGAGGGCAGCGGCGAAGGCGGGGAGGGCGGAACTGTAGGTGTAGAGGATGCGGCGGGGAGTGGCGGCAATGATATTGGTGGAGGAGAGGATGGAGGCGTACCAGTCATGGTGGGTGGGGAAGTAGGGGTGGCTTGGAGGAGTTATGGGTTTGGACGATGAAGGTGTCCAAGGAGGGAGAGGGGTTGGCGGCGATGGAGATGGGGAGGGAGAAGAGAAGGAGAAGGGCGGACGCGGCCCAGCACAGTGAGGTAGAGGCCGCCATGCATGAGCTACTTTGTACGTGCGTACACCATTGATAATTTCATGCAGGTAGGTCCGAAGAGAGGAGATGAGAAAAGGTATCCAACCCTATGAATCAAAAGAAGATAACCAATTCAAATCCTTTTCCAAGTGCACTGCTCACAAGCATCCCATATCACATTCTTGCATCCATCTAATCGTCCAAATCTATCTATCTGAATTATCATACAAGTCCCTGTATAAGAGGCATATGCAAGACACAGTCTCTAAAAAATAGTCCGCGGTGCAAGTTCAACCACCCCTCTCCGTCTCTCTCTTGTGTCCGGTTAATTTAAGCATTTTATCATAAAAAAGTTAAGATATCTAATAAAAAACGTATTTAATTGAACAGCGTGAAATATAAAGTGGTAGCATTGTCAAGCGTAAGAGCAGAATTCCAACAATAATTATTATTTATCATATCATTACTTTAGAAACTTTGCCACCTTTTATGATTGTGAGGAAATAAATTATGATAATCTTTTTAAGACTGTGGGTAGGTGACCTAGAGAGGCTTGGCATCGTGGGAAAGGTTTATGGCCTATTTTGGAAAAAAAATTATATACGCCTACTGTAGACGTTAATGGAGATGCCAGCAAGCCTGACCGTTGATGATGAGGCCTGTTGCTAGCGTCTCCATGGGCCAGGCGTATGCAAGTCCCGCTCCCCATTTGGAAACGATCTATCAGGAATGAGGCCCAAGCCCACGTTCCATACGTCTGAACCCAATATGCGTCAAGACTCGAGAGCAGTGCACCCCTCTCGACCACCACGTCCGCAGCACAACCGCCATGATCGACCACATGGTCGGCAAAGCACCGTCGGCGCTCGCCGTCGTTAGATCCTTTTTCTTTTCTATCACGCTACCCTTCGCCTTGGTTGGCGGGTATACAATCAACTTTCCTCGTGCACTTTGCTGCTCCTCTTCGAGCCCAAATGATACTGTTCCAAGCCAACCAAGTACCATTGTCATCTGCATGCAGCAGTACCACAGTGCAGGTGATATTGTCCTCAAACATATTTTTTTCCCCGCCTGGAAAACTCGTATAAGTCAGGTCGACGCTGTTTTTTATGTTATTAACTTATTACATAATTGTTATCAGTCCTCGCGCATTACGTGCCTATCTAGTTTTTAATTTTTATGTATAGTAATGCTTTTTTACTTAATAATTGCCTACCTTATGGTGAATAATTAATCAGTCAGAAAGTCTTCTATCCTTATATTGTTTTTTGAGTTGTATCCGTCACTAATATAGCTCGGTGAGAAGAAATGGGCCACTAAATTATTGTTAACAGGCATATCTGCTAAGAGATTAGGGCGTCATTTTGATAACAGGCTTTGGATAAAATAATTGTTGAACTTTTATCTATAAAGACGTCAGCGCCGCCCCATGTATTTAATTATTATGTACAGCGCGTTCAAACATCTAACTCTGAGCCTCTGAACTTGTCATCTTGATGGTGTTGGGCAAAAAAGTCTTGAAATTAAAAATTGTGATCTTGATGACTACGTCCCAAGCTGAAACTTCAAATATTGTTACATTGGTCAATGAATGAGATATATATTTTAAACAATGAATTTGAGGTGGACTTTGCTATCTTTGCTTTTCTGACCATCTTTGTAGTTTTCAAATCACATGTGTAGAGACACTTGAATTCGTCCAAAGCTGACTGAAATGAGATTAGTTTGCCCTTGAAATGAGATAGAACTTTGTGGGTATTTAGTATATTGCATAGAAGCATTAGAATTCAGCAAAAGCTGATTGAAATGAGATTAGTTTGTCTTTGGATTCTGTGTTTGCCATTATAACATCAGGGAAGCCAATCAAGGATGGGCAGACAATCACTGCTTCTGGGGATTGGGCTTCTTCAGTCCTGGCAACTCCTATGTAGGAGTATGGAATAACAATATCCCACAGCCTACTGTTATATGGGTTGCCAACAGAGAAACACCAGTCACAGATGTCTTGGGTGTCCTAGCGATCTCAGGTGATGGTAAACTTGTCATCTTGGATGGGAGGAACAGCACGCCTTGGTCATCTAATGTTTTCAGTGTAATAACTCCTCAAGCCAACGTAAGTACAGAATTGATGGACGCTGGAAATCTTTTGTTAGTTAGCAACCAATTAGGGAGTGGAGGAAATTGAAGTGTCCTGTGGGAGAGCTTCGACATGCCCACGGATACTTACGAATTCAAATTGAATTTCAAAAGTTTTAAACGCACACTTATAAGTTCCTGGAAGGCAGCTGATGACCCTTCGGTCGGGGCCTTCTCCTTCGGGATGGAGTCACTAGGGGAGAATGTTGTTCAGTAAGCCATGTGGAACTACTCCAAACCCTATTGGAGGGATGATATATGGAATGGTTTGTGGCTTAGTGATATTCTCGACGGTAACAATTCCCTCCCGTATCTAAGCTTTACTTCTGAGGAAGATGAGATATACATGATAGTTACTGCATCCGACCCTTCAATCATCACCGGGTTTGTCATACAGCAAGCAGGGACAATCGAGCAATTTATCTGGCTAGAAGGGGTCGTTGGTTGACCTTTCATATGTCCATATATATTATGCCTTCATCATTTTTTTTAACGATGAGCAGCTTAACAACATTTTTCAAGGAGCGGACTAAGAGCAACTTGTGCGGTAGCCTGCTGCAGCTAATAATATTTTTCATTTTTCAACACATATAATCGGGGTCAACCCTGTTTCTCTATGTTGTTAAGTTGATTTTGGCATCCAAGTCGATCCAATTTTTTGTGGTTCCTTTATATGCAGTGCATTTTTTACCGAATACCATTCCCAAATTTGTAATTACTTTATAAAATCGTTCCTATTCCAATATATTATTGGATTTGGCAAGAGAAATAGTTTTTTGGGGAGGTGACTTCGTCATCAGAGTAGGTTAGAATGCATGCGGCACCCAATTAATGTTGACAAACCAATGCAAGCTGATCAGAGATTTAGGCGTCATTTTTTTTAATAACCTGTAAATCATAGAGGTCAACACCTGCCATGCACTTAGTTTTAATGTGCTCAAATGTCTACGCCCTTGAACTTGTCTTCCAACTGAGCTATTCAATTGTTACATTGTTCAATAAATGAGATGTTTCAAACGGTGGAAGTGAGATAGAACTTTGTGGGTATTTAGTATATTGCATAGAAGCATTAGAATTCAGCAAAAGCTGATTGAAATGAGATTAGTTTGCCTTTGTATTCTGTGTTTTCTCTCGTGTTTTTCCTTTATTCGGATCAGCGATGCCATTATAACATCAGGGAAGCCAATCAAAGATGGTCAGACAATCACTTCTTCTGGTGGCAACTTTGCATTGGGCTTCTTCAGTCCTGGCAACTCCAGTAACCGCTATGTGGGAGTATGGTATAACAACATCCCACAACCTACTGTTATATGGGTCGCCAACAGGGAAACACCAGTTAGAGATTCCTTTGGTAGCATAGAGATCTCCGGTGATGGGAACCTTGTCATCTTGGATGGGAGGAACAGCACGCTTTGGTCATCTAATGTTTCCAGTGTAATTACTCCTCAAGCCAATGTAAGTGCAGTATTGATGGACACTGGAAATCTTTTGTTGGTTAGCAACCAATTAGGGAGAGGAGGAAATTCAAGTGTCCTGTGGGAGAGCTTCGACATGCCCACGGATACTTACGTTCCTGGCATGAAATTCAAATTGAATTTGAAAAGTTTTAAAAGCACACTTATAAGTTCCTGGAAGGCAGCTGATGACCCTGCGGTCGGGGCCTTCTCCTTTGGGATGGAGTCACTAGGGGAGAATGTTGTTCAGTTAGCCATGTGGAACTACTCCAAACCCTATTGGAGGGGTAATATATGGAATGGTTTTAGGCTTAGTGATGTTCTCGATGGTAACAATTCCCTTTCGTATCTAAGCTTAACTTCTGAGGAAGATGAGATATCCATGATAGTTACTGCATCCGACCCTTCAATCATCACCAGGTTTGTCATAGAGCAAGCAGGGACAATCGAGCAATTTATCTGGCAGACGGGGTCAAACAGGTGGGAAGCAGTTTGGGTCATCGGAGTCCAAGGCTGTGCGGGGTACTCAATGTGCGGCCCATCTGGTATATGCAATGTTGGTGCATCTCATGACTTCTGCAATTGCTCTGAGGGATTTTTGCCTAGAGATTTAAAGGAATGGAACAGGGGAAACTGGTCAGGCGGTTGTATCAGAAGGACAGCCTTGGATTGTGCCAAAGGAAGGGGATCAAGTGATGGCTTTAAGAAGTTTGTAAATATTAAATTGCCAGACAGAGCATTGGTGACAAATGATTCAAGTGATATAGATTGTAGGAATAAATGCCTCAACAATTGTTTTTGTGAAGCCTATTCTTACACTCCTGTTGGTGTGAATTCTAGCAGATGCTTGGTATGGACTGGACCATTGGTTGATCTCACTGGTGATTATTCTCCTTTGCATGAACTAAATTTGCGCCTGGCCAGCTCTGAATTAGGTAAATAATGCTTTTACTCTGTTTTATCAAAGCTTACTTTTACATGGAAATTAATGTGCTTCCTGATTTATTTCTTCATTTGTGTCACGCTTCTTCTGCAGCATCTAGTAAGCATGGGAGGAAAAAGCACTTGTACGTAATTATACCATCCACTGCCGCACTAACCCTGCTAATACTGTTCATAATGTGTTGTTACGCCTGCAAAGATGAAATTGAGAAACAAGGTAACATCTTAAATTATATTCATGTATTTTTCAAAAATTTCATCAAACTTTGTTTTAACATAAGAAGATTTGGGAATTATCCAAAATAATTAGCTAGCCACTTAGGAAACCCACAATCATAGTATTTATGAAAGGTCACAGCTCGTATCCATTGTGGATGTGGGAGTATATTCTCAACATAACACACTTGATTCATCATCTCAAAATTGCCATCTAATTGCTAGCCAATTCATGGTCCGTATGATACTAAAAGCTCATAGAATATATTTGTATTTTTTTTATAGTCCAGTCTTACTATTCAAAACTTGAATTTCGCTACATTTATTTTCCTTATCTTTTCAATGCTTTGCTTAATCAATTTGTTGGATTGCACTTACTCAAAGACTAGAACCATGCATTAGTTTTAGAAACTTCCCAAATTGCATGATTGTTAAATTGAGAACCATAATGTATTATATCTTGTGGGATAAGTTGAATTATTTATACTTTATAAAAAAACAAAAGTTGAATTATTTATGAGAAATTATTATGGGATCGACCTAAACAGTATCGGAGAATTACCAACGTTTAGTTGAATTAAGATTGGCTTTCCTAATGCAACGTTAGAAGTGTTGGGAGGTTTCATTGGGCTTCTCTTAATCCAAAAGCTAGCTTAAGGAATAAAGTTTTCCTATTAGCCTATATATAAGTCACCATCACCTCCAAACATGATGTGGGATAAACCCAATAATTCTCCCCCTCACGCCTCATACCACCCGAATCATCTCCCTCTACTACATGCTAGGTTCACATGTTATAGTGAACTTTCAGGAGACTCCAATTCGGGCTAGCCTACCCGATTCATATCCCCCTCACCACATGCTAGACCCATAGTGAAGTTTTGCGAGACTCCAATTCGAGTTGGCCCGAGGCAACACCAAAATTAACTAGGCTCTGGTGCTATTATTGGGCCCAATGGGCCCCCAAAAGTGGACTTGCAACTAGTTTCATGAGCCTCTTTTAATCCAAAAGAAGTGAGGTTGGCATTTTAGAATATCGGAATTGTGTTAGTCAAGAGGCTAAGATTTTGGAGATGCCTATGAAGTGATATTCAAATCATTTTTTGCAGTACAGATATTGCTTGTGTATTTTATTTTATATATTCACATAAAACTGGGAAATATAAAGAATTTATTAATATTACATTCATAAACACAAATTCAACTAAAATATATGTTCACAAAATCATGAAATTACAATATTATACACATTTAGGTAAGATACATACAGAAAAGAAGTGTCAGATCACGTCACATTGGAAACAATTCTGTTTTTTTAATTACTTCTCTATAAATTTGTCTTTAATTTTAAAAGAGGTTAATTTTAGTGAACTGAATCTGCTAATATTGCTAATATTCTACTAGAGGCAAAATCAATTTTATCATCTGTTAATGTTGGTAAGCTGCTGATAAGTGATCACGATGTGTTTTCAGTATGTCCTGATATATAGTATGCTTGCATTGAGCAGCTGGTGATGAAAATCAGAAACTTGGTTTTACATGGAATCATGAATAGATTCTTCACCTTGGAAAGCATTCACATGTTGAGTTTTTTATTCAAAGAATAGCAAAAAAGGCATAAGCAGTATAGGAAACAAAAGTATAACTGATGGTATGTCAAGTGGTTACTTTCTTGTTCTGTCACATGCAGCTAAAAAGCGTCCATACCTGAGTTTTATATTGAGCGCAAGAAAGAACAAATATGAAAATAAATCAAGCCAAGGAAGTTTTACTGCACTGGATCAGTTTAAGCTTTCTACAGCAGAAGAAAAGGGGAAAATGCATACTGAACTTCCACTATTGCACATTGACATTATAGCAGTTGCCACTGATAATTTCCTTGAAGCTAATAAGTTGGGAGAAGGTGGTTTTGGCCCTGTCTACAAGGTAACATGTTGTGGTATGAATATTGTTAGCTCTTGTATGTTGAGAATGCTTGTAAATAATTATTAAGGTTTCACCTTCTCGTAGGGAAGACTACCTGATGGTGAAGAGATAGCGGTAAAGAGGTTGTCTAAAACATCTGGACAAGGTCCTGAAGAATTTAAAAATGAAGTGGAACTCATTGCCAACCTCCAACACAGGAATCTTGTGAGACTCTTGGGCTGGTGCATTCACGAGGAGGAAAAGATGCTCGTATATGAATATCTGCCTAACAGAAGCTTAGATAAATTCCTCTTTGGTCAGTTCAATTTCAGTGTTTTTCTGTAGCTCTTAAATAATTTTCTTATAATGAAAAAGCAGCAACATTTGACTACTTGTTTTACACATACTAAATAATGTGAACAGTTCAAGGTTCTGAAATTAGAAGTTGGTGCGGCCAATAGATTTAGCTGGCTGGATTGAGCACCTTAGCATAAATAACTCATCATGATTAGGGCCTGCCCTTATTTTCTATTGTTTTCCTCGAAATATGTTAGGATATTTTATTAGCAGTTTAGTCTATTTCATTGTCACTCAATTGTCTGAGTAGTTGGTCATGTTTATTCCTTCTGTTACTGAAGGCAGACGTGCCTTGTTCATTGGGTCGGTCCCTAGT
>JAURVB010006213.1:0-30350 GCA_033002965.1 Piper betle | reverse complement strand
CATGAATAATATAAAAGTAAATAAGTCTAGCATTTCTAACTCAAAAGAACTTATGTTTCAAATGACAATGTATGAAATAATCATCCCATAGTCTTGGACCATTTCCCATAGCCACATTTATAACACAAGAAAAGTAAAAAGTGAAGTCCGCTTATTATTTGTTCACCACCTGAGTTGGTAGAAGAACCACCCAGTCTTCTCTTCGTCTTTAGTTCCAGCTGCTAACCTGTGGAGGCAATTCCGCGTTAGTGATTAAACACTAAGCTGTATAATTAAATAAAACAAGTCCATAAACTCCCTATCATTATCTATAATATTGGCTGTTGTGACCATTCCAACATGTCTATTTATTAGCTAATGGTTCAGTCCACCATGTCCATTAGTTGGCTGATGGGTCAGTCCACCATGTCCATCTATTGGTTGATGGGTCAGTCCATCATGTCCATTACCGGATGGCGAGTCCAATCCGCCATGCCCGTTATCGCCTGGTGAGTCCGATCCACCATGTCCGTAATTAACTAGCGAGTCCAATCCGCCATGTCCAATTTATTGGTTGATGGGTTAGTCCATCATGTCCATTACCGGCTGGCGAGTCCAATCCGTCATGCCCGTTATCGCCTGGTGAGTCCAATCCACCCGTCCGTAATTGGCTGGCAAGTCCAATCCGCCATGTCCAATTTATTGGCTGATGGGTCAGTCCATCATGTCCATTACCGGCTAGCGAATCTAATCCACCATGTCTGTTATTGGCTGCTGAGTCCACTCCACCATGTCCGTAATTGGCTGGCGAGTCCAATCCGCCATGTCCAATTTATTGGCTGATGGGTCAGTTCATCATGTCCATTACCGACTGGCGAGTCCAATCTGCTATGTCCGTTATCAGCTGGTGAGTCCAATCCACCGTGTCCGTAATTGGCTGGTGAGTCCAATCTGCCATGTCCAATTTATTGGCTGATGAGTCAGTCCATCATGTCCATTACCGGCCGGTGAGTCCAATCCGCCATGTCCGTTATTGACTACCGAGTCCAATCTGCCATGTTCAATGTATTGTATTATGGGCTATTAAGTCCTTTCTGACATGTCCATTATTGGATTATAAAGGGCGTAACCCGTGTTGGACTAAGTCAATTCCTTGACCCCGATTGCACTCGGTGCATGGTGGTCGAATCTGGGCTCAGGCTGACCAGGTTGTCCACAAGGGAAAATACAATATTTTAAATAATTATACGGACCTGAAAATTTGGTGTAGAACCCGCAACTATAACAAATAATCCTAAAGTCTTCCCCTTTGTGTGTCAAATGTGCTCACAACCTATCTAGAGGATGTTTCATTTAACAACAAAACTTTCCTTTATATAGAAGAATATATGTGGAATTCTAGAAGTCATTGCATTAAATTTCATAAATATGTGTGAAATTTAAGAAGTCACTATATTAAATTTTATAGAAAAGAACGTAATTACTCATAACTATATTTGTGTGATAACGAAAAGTCAAAAACTATGAATGGGTTATAATTGATAAAATATTGATTCCCAAGAATTAATTTAATTAAATAATTGATTCATTTTAAGATTTACAAAATCCTAAATAAAATAACCTAATTATTTTCAGGGTTTTACAATCTCACCAGTTTGGAAATTTTCGTCCTCGAAAATATAATAGGGTATATGGAGAAAATTACTCATTCATTATCCTATCTTAGGCATGTCTTTCTTTATGAGTAAGTATAGCTCTATGAAAGTTAATTTAAATATCTTCACATTTTTTTCCCACGGTTTTTACAATCTCCCCAACTTAGAAATATTTTGTCCCCAAAATATTATAACGGCCAACAGAAGCTAAGAATTAATTATTTATTCGGTATCGGTGCATGCTACTACAATCATAAGAATCTTATGCCACAAATAGGCTTGGGCATTTCTTTGCCATCTCTTGCTCAGTCTCCCAGGTAGCTTCCTTTGATCCCTGATTTCTCCACAATACCTTTACCAAAGAGATTTCCTTGTTCCCGAGTGTCTTAATTTCTCTTGCCAAAATGCGAATCGGCTTTTCCTCGTATGTTAAATTTAGTTGTAATTCTAAGTCTTTAAAAGTTGTGATTATATGATCTTCGTCTCATTCATATTTCTTTAGCATTGACACATGGAAAACATTGTGTACTCCAGCTAGGCTTAGTGGTAATGCTAATCTATATGCACAATTTTCGACTCGATCTAGGATTGGGAGCGGTCCTATGAATCTTGGTTTCAACTTCCCTGATGTTCTAAATCTAATCACCGCCTTCCTAGGAGATGTCTTTATAAATATTGTATATTTTAAACACTTAACACACCCCCACACTTAAACTTTTGCATGTCCCGAGAAAAATATCATAACAAAGAAAATTTTACTACACAAAAATACTTAGTCCCCATTATGTTCTCATATGATTCTTAATCAAGCTATCCAGAGGCAACAAGATGTCAATTAAATCAGAAATTCCCTTTCATTAATCACACCCAAAAGAAGGCTCTATGTGTGTGTGTAAGATAATCTATTAGCTTATCATTCTCATCTGCAACCAAGAGAATACAATCAAGCACATGCTTGAATATTTTTACCTTTCGTTCCCATCTCTACTAATGTAGGTAATGCCAATTTAATGGAATCAATAGGTCTTTATAGGTTGTAACGGGGCCAGAGGCTAGGGACCAAAAATAGGATAAACAAGATAGAAAAATCAGAGGCTAATATGCACCCTAGAATTAAAAATCCTTTCTAAATCCTAACATACATATACAACAAATCCCCAAGCAATATGACACAAACTTCCTTAAATGTAGTATCGAGTTGACTAAATATAAGAACTAACTTTGCTTTGATTTTCCATTGACTACCTGTTGCTTTTTCTTTTTCTCTTTTAATTCAAACCAGTGGAAGACTATTGCTTCATCTTGTGTTTACTGGTGGAGGATCGTTGCCTCATCTTTTTCTTTTTCTCTTTTTTTTTCAATTTCTTCTTTTTTTTTCGTTTTTTTTTCTTTTTTTTACAAAGCAAAGTGCCAGGAAAGTCCACACAATCTACTCAATCACCACTCTATAACACGCAATGCCTTCCCCCTATACTACTCAAAGTTTCATTCTTGTTAGAATTTAGAACGAATTCAAAACACTAGGGTGCTAGGACTCAAGCAACAAGATATATTTTCAATAAAAAGGGCAAGGTTAAAATAAAGGTAATCAAACAAATACGTATAATAAAGGCCATGAAATTATGTACAGAGGATAATTCATATTAGGTAGGCTTGAAGAAAGGACTAGACTCATCAAAAAGAAATGCCTATATCATTTTCCATCAACATGGCAAGCCAAATATTTCACCTTGAAAGTTGCCAGGGCAAATTCTAAAAGTCATGATGTACAATCCTTATTGCAAAACATTCATTGAAATCCTCTAAACCAAAGGATTGTGAAAATAATATAAGGTAGAGAACCAACTCTCAAATGCAATCTTTTACTCAGTTCATCCCTCATATCAACTAATCAAGTTTTCTCAAGAAAGGTAAGACTAATTCACATGTATCTATCATTGAACCAAGAGACTAAAATACTATTGCATAATAAAATTTTTACACTAAACTACACAATATACATATATGTATATCTAAATCTAAACATGAGTTAAGCATGAACAATATGGATAAAATTAAGGATCACCCCCAAACTTAAACTAAACATTCTCCTCAAAAATAAAAATAAAGAAAAAGAAGTGAAAGAGAACTCCCTCATAACAATTAGTCAGTGGATGATTATCATGAATAACTGAATTTGCACTTGACCCATGCTTCATTGACTTTAAATGATCGATCCCCTTGTTCAGTCTTAATTTTAATTGCACTATGTGGAAAAAACTTTTGTCCAGGAAAAAATGACCAGCAACCAAACCAGATGTCATGTTTGTATGCTATAGTCCAAGCAATAGTTGACTTGTGATCTTTTAGTATTCTAATCAGCTTCTCTTTCTGCAATATAGTTAGCTCTGAAGATACAATAATAGGAAGAGTGTCATTAAGCCCTAAGAAAATATACCTGAGATGTTTTGGAAGTTGCATTAGCTCCAAAATAGGTGATACTTCAACTGATGGCAGTAATTTATGGAATGGTAGATCTAAGGTTTCCACAATTTTGAATCGTCGAGGCAAAATTGGTTGTGAATATAATACTTTAACCATCTCATCAACATCAATATCTTCTTCACAAAGAAAATTTATGGCTTTATGTAATGAATTACTAAACTGATCCCCTTTGCATCCGAGTAAGCTAAGCAATGTATTGGGTTCATATTCGTTGTTTGGTTTTTCATCTTTTTCCTTAACTTCATTGGGCTGAACTGGTTCTTGTAAAGTAATACTACTCTGGGTTGTTATAGCTTTGCAATACTCTTGACCATCATTCCTTGGTTGTTCTGGTTAGCTAGGAAGTACACCCTTGGGTCGCTCACTTGGTTCCTTGTTTAATTGCACCATAACTTGTTGCATAAATTGTTGTTGTTGTTGCTGATTCTACATAAATTGTTGCATAGTTTGTTGCATGGAATTGAACATTTGGACTAAATCTGGTTGTTGTGGCTGAAAAGAAAATGAAGGGGATCGATAATGTTGTGATGGTGGTGGTGGATTATTGAGGATAGCAACCAATTGTGGAGAATTATTCCATGAAAAGTTGGGGTTATTGCGCCAGCCAGCATTGTAGGTGTTGGAATAGGGATTGTTGTTCCTATTAAAGTTGCCTACATAGTTAACTTGATCTGTTGTACATTGACCTGTAGAATGTCATTGTCCACACCATTCACACCTTGGCTCCACAGCCTTAACATGTCCCTGCATATTAAGATTTTGAACTTGATTAGTTAAAGCACTAACTGAGCAGATAAAGCAGTAAGTGCATCTAATTCTAAAACTCTGGTAGTCCTCCTTGGATGCCTTTCTTGTGTGGCATGATGGTTGCTAGGAACCATTAATTCTAGCAATTAGAAAGCTTCATGTGGGCTCTTCCTAAGAAATGATCCATTGGCCGCCGCATCAACTATGTTCTTTGTTTGCCCCAACAACCCGTTATAGAAAGTTTGGAGTTGCATCCAATCTTTCTATACCATGGTTGGGACACTTTTTAACAATTCTTTATATCTTTCCCATGCCTCAAAGAGAGACTCACCCATCAAACTGCAAAAAAGATAAAATTTTGTTACGTAATCTAGCAGTTTTAGAAGGTGGAAAATATTTTAACAAAAATTTTTCAGATAATTCATCCCAAGTGGTAATTGAATCTAATGATGACAACCACTCTTTTGCACTTCCTATTGAATGAGAATGGAAATAAGTGAAGGCGGAGAGCGTCATCAGAGACACCAGGTTGCTTATACATATCACAAACCGATAGGAAATCCATGATATGCCTATTAGGATTTTTAGTAGGCAATCCACTAAATTGTCCTATGGTTTGTAACATGTTAAATAAAACTGGTTTAAGCTCGAAGTGGGTCGCATCCACCGGTGGTGCAATAATACTAGGTTGTAACCCTCTTGCAAGAGGTACAACCCAATCTTGGATTGCCCTGTTGTCATCATTAGCTACTGCTACAATCGGTGGAAGTGGAGGCATTTGTTGTTGTTGTGGGTCCATGGCTTCTTCTTCTATTGCTTCTTGTGCTCTTCTTCCAGCGGCATGCAAGTTTCTCAAAGTCCTTTCAATCTCTGGATTATAAGAAAACAAGGGTGACCGCACTAATCGATGCATAAACAAATGATAACAAATAATTGATAGCAAGGAAGAAGACAACGATATAGTTTTTTTTCTCTTAAAGCAGACACTAAAATCTAAAAATAAAAGAAAACTCTCAAAATTCTAATCCTAAATTAACTTAGAAAATTTGGTCTCCCCAGCAACGGCGCCAAAAACTTGTTCGAATATTTTAGTGACATGCAAGTATACACGGTCGAAACAAGTAATATAATGATAAATTCGAGTATCGTCCCACAGAGAGATGAATTTCCTTAAATTAATTAAAGAAAATAAAATGAAGAATAAAACAAAAATAACTGACTTAACTAAATCTAAGTAATAACTTTAAATTAAAAGCGAAGTTAAAATGATAAAACTCGTTCTAGAGTCGAATTTCCCTTAACATCAATTTAATCTTCATCAAATCTTCCTCTTATCTTTTATTCCCTCAGATTGTCGATCTAGGATAATTATATGACATGGTGGCTCCCGCTCCTTCATGCTTATATTATTTTGCCTCAATTTCTACCTCCCGGTGATAATTGATTAATCAATAAAACAATGCATTAAGATTTGTCTTACATTCGCATACGGTGTTATGTATCTTCCGACCACAACGACAAACAAGTCAATAGACTCGTCGTATAATGAATTATCAATGACTAATCTAATTAATTTCTCTCGAAATCTAATTAAACCTCATGATCTAAGATATAAGCGATCAATCTATTCTTAGCATTTAAGAACATGATAATTCAAACAATCACGATTGAATAAATAGAGTAAGAGGTTGAAATGAATTTAATTAAATCAGTTAAGTTCCATTCTTCTCTAGAACGAAATAAAAGACTACTCCATAATAAAAATAGAAAACAATATAAAAAAGAAAATAGTTTTCATTATGAAAGAGAAAAGAATTACAAAAACTAGAACTATTTCTTCTACTAAACTCCTAAACCAAGAGTTGAGATATGATCAACAACAAATGACCACCCCTTTATATAGAAGTGGAGATACAAGAATTCGAAGAGGGTGTTCACAAATCGATGTAGTCTAATTAATTATGATGTCCCTTCAAGTTTCCAACTCCTCGACTCCATTGAACATCATAACTTGTAACCATTGAGTGGGGCCAAGTGTCATGACCAATTTAATTCCAAAGCTTAATTTATTCATCTTTTTATACATTAAAACACCAAAATTAAACATATCTAATAAAATATTAATTAACTAGAATATAAATAAAAATATCACCTAATTAATAATATTTATACCTAGAAAGTATAAAATCATATAAAAACCTGCGTAAATATTGGTGTTTTATTAGATACGCTTAATTTTGGTGTTTTAATGCAGAAAAAGATGAATAAATTAAGCTTTGCAATTGAATAGTCATGACACTTGGCCCCACCCAATGGCTACAAGTTAGGTGTTCAATAGAGTTGAGGAGTTGGAAACTTAAAAGGATATCATAATTAATTAGACTACGTCGATTTGTGAACACCCTCTTCGAATTCTTATATCTCCACTTCTATATAAAGGGGTGGCCGTTTGTTGTTGATCATATTTCAACACTTGGTTTAGGAGTATAGTAGAAGAAATAGTTCTAGTTTTGTAATTCTTTTCTCTTTCATAATGAAAACTATTTTCTTTTTTATATTGTTTTCTATTTTTATTATGGAGTAGTCTTTTATTTCGTTCTAGAATGATTTAATTAAATTCATTTCAACCTCTTATTTATTTATTCAATCAGATTGTTTGAATTATCATGTTTTAAATGCTAAGAATAGATTGATCGCTTATATCTTAGATCATGAGGTTTAATTAGATTTCGAGAGAAATTAATTAGATTAGTCATTGATAATTCATTATACGACGAGTCTATTGACTTGTTTGTCGTTGTGGTCGGGAGATACATAACACCGTATGCGAATGTAAAGCAAATCTTAATGCATTATTTTATTGATTAATCAATTATCATCGGGATGTAGAAATTGAGGCAAAATAATATAAGCATGAAGGAGCGGGAGCCACCATGTCATATAATTATCCTAGATTGACAATCCGAGGGAATAAAAGATAAGAGGAAGATTTGATGAAGATTAAATTGATATTAAGGGAAATTCGACTCTAGAACGAGTTTTATCACTTTAACTTTGCTTTTAATTTAAAGTTACTACTTAGATTTAGTTAAGTCGGTTGTCTTTGTTTTATTTTTCATTTTATTTTCTTTAATTAATTTAAGGAAATTCATCTCTCTGTGGGACGATACTCGATTTTATCATTATATTACTTGTTTCGACCGTGTATACTTGCATGTCACTAAAAATATTCGAACACCAAGGTTAGGTCACATAGATAGTGGTAGTAGGGGAAGGAGGGGGATCAAAGAGGGAAGGAGAGGGATCAAAGAGTTTGCCTCTAAAGATGGGCTAGATGGATGTGTGGATGGTTGTGCGGCAGACAAAAAGAGAAAGATAAACTCATTATATACAACACTTAGAGAGATAAAAACGACTAGTAGGAACATGCAAGCATTTGTAGCCTTTATAATTAGTATTATATCTTAAAAATAAAGAAGACAATAAACAAAAATCAAGTTTATTTTTAGAGTATGACCTTAGGTATGGAAGAAACATACAACCAAAGACTCGAAGGGATGTATAATTTGGAGGTTTCTAAAAGATTACCTCTTATGGGGATTTACATGGACTTGTTGCATGCAAAAGTAGGTTGATGGGATGGATAATAGTTTAAAATGCAAAATCCAATAGGCGTTTAGAACCAAAGCATGTGTCAAGAGTGTAATCGGACAGCCCAAAATGGGCAACAATGCAAGAACAGTTTTGGGGGCTATTGCCCAAGCAACCGCCTCTCATTTTGATCTAGTTTGTTTAATATAGTCAAATGTATCCTTGGCAACCTCTTGTGGTATTTGAGAGGTGGGTCTATTTTAATCTAGGCCGCCCTTGTAATCAGACTGCCCAGAATGAGCAATAGCATAGAACAATTCGTGCGCACTATTGCCGAGGCTACCTTTCTCCTATCGAAATATTGAAACTTTACAATATTACATGATTCTAGCATAAAGAGCAAACTCTTGACTTAAACAAGTGTGTTCTTCTTGCTCTAGGTTATGACACCCGTCACCCTTAGAAGAGTAGTATTAAGAATGCTACCTTGGAACGCACACAAGGAAAAAGGAGAGCAAAATAGAAAAAGAGAGCAAAAAATAAGGAAAAAAGCCTCTCCTATGTGTGTGTCCCCATATGCGTCTCAAAGTAGCATTCCTAATAATTGCAGCTCTAATAAAGATCCAAACTTTGAAGCAAGTATATGACCATAAACATTAAATAAAACATAGCCCTAGCTTTTTACATTTTACAAACTACCAAAGCTCCCATCAATTACAATAAAATACATAGAAGTAATTCGTAGCAATTTCAATGATTGTCCATTTTAAATAGGAGAGTAAATTTAAAATTGAGATTTGTCTGTGATAGATTAAGAATTTATAATTTATGGAATTTATCAGAGAATTCGCATCCAAAGGATTTGTTTGCCATTAACTATGTAAATTTTTTATCAACAACAATCATAAACTTGACAATAAAATCTATCATTGCGCTTGACTCATAGCAATCTAAATACATAGCTTGCTTAGTTATATTTGCTACATAACTAAGGTTGAGATCTTGGCTTTTAATGCCTCATAAAGGAAATAGGATAGCAATAACAGAATAGATGTAGATGAAGCATAGATTTTGAGTTACACCTACAACGGGAACAAAGATCATTTGATATTATTTCTCTTTTGAGATAAAGCTAATTTTGTACGGAGAGTATGGATTAGATTGACCATATCCAAGTTCAACCCAAATCCAAAAATCCAAACTCAAATCCGACCCAAATCTAAAGATTATATTTATTTTATTTATCATATTCATATCTGACCCAAATCCTTGTATCCCATATCCAACTCGATTGACTAAAATAATAAAAGTAATATAAATTTTAGTATAAAACATATTAAAAATAATATAAAATAAAGTTTTGAATATTTTAAAATATATTTTTATAAAATATCACCTATTTAAATCAGATACAAGTCAAACCACCCCAATTCCATACCTATCTGAATATTTTCGAATATATTATACATCTGAAAAGTTTGAACCCAAATCCGATCCAAATTTGTTACAGATTGAATATAAACAAGTTGGATTCTAATCAGATTCGCGAATATCTGATATCCAAACCCATCCCTAGGAGAATTTGAAAGATTTCCAAAATTATTCCTACATAGTATACCTACTAAAATAAGATCTTGTATACTAGTGGGAGTGTATCAATAGATCTTCAACTTCACTTAACAACATTTGAAAATTTGAGTTAAGCCCATTTGTTTGCATTTGAGCTAGGTGGTACAGAGCTTCTCTTACCTATCTTCTATCCAAGTAATTTGGGGAATTTTTGTTTTCACCGGTGCTTCCAATCAAGGTGATGAGAATTAGTAATATTATGACTTGCAAAAAGATGCTTCTTAACAAACCTCACTGAGAACTTCTTGATAAAGTCCAGAGCAAAGAATCTTTGCTAGATGGAGTTGGTTGAGGCTATTGGGTTATTCCCACATTGATTGTAAGTGAGGTTAGTGACTTTTATATAGGCTAATGAAAAGGCCATATTTTCTAAGCTAGCTTTTGGTTTAATAGAGCCCCCATGTCACCTATTTAGTGGTATCAGAAGTTGTGGTTTGTTGGCCTTTGGAGGTTCGTGGAGAAGATCAAGCTTCTTATTTGCATTTGAAAAGATGGCTGAAAGAGCACAACTAAGTTTCTACTTCCTAAATTTAGTAGAGGTAACTTTCCAATGTGAAAAGTGAAGATACATGTCATATTAGTGAAGGATGGTTGTGCACCAGGTCTTAAAGATAGAAACCAAAAGGTGTAAGAGATGCACAATATGCTAAAAATATGAGATTGTTAAGGTTGACATTCTGTTGGCCTTAAATGATAAGGTGTTGTTCAATGTAGAAACTGTTGATACAACAGTGAAGGAATTGTGGGATGGTTTGCATAGAATGTATGAGGATAAGTCTTCAGTGAACAAGATTTTTAAGAGGAGGCAGTTATTCAATTTGAAGATGAAGGATGAGAATTCTATTTCTGAACTCTTAAATATGATTAATAGTTTGGTTAAGATCTGTTAGGAAGAGGCGTAAAGGTTAATGAGGAAGAACAAGCCACCTTACTTCTTTGTTCGATGACAAACTTGTGGGATAATTTGGTCATGAATTTGAGTCATGTTTTGAAGTTCGACTTAGACTCTGTTACAACATCACTCTTGTCAGAGAAACTAAGAAGAAAGTTAGCAAACATAGGTTTATCTTTAGGGGAGCAATAGTAGATTCGGACAGACAAGCCATGGTAGAAAGGTAAGGTGCTTTCATTTTGGCAAGGTTGGTCACACAAAAAGGTACTATAGGAAATTCAAGAAGAATATGCAAAATGGCAAGAAGAAGGACCAGGATGGTGAAGAAGAAAAAGATATCAATCCTCCACCTTTGCATTGACTTCTACCAAGCCAGACTACAGAAAAAATCATACCAAACTATTCGTACCTGCTGAACCAAACCACACGCGAAGTAGGGTCACACGTCTGGGAGCTAGAACACATTTGCATCCAAATAAAGGAAGGGAAATCCCTAAGGCCTAGTGCAAAGGCGCTGGTAGGGTGCCTTTACACTGGGTTTAGTTTGCATGTACCTAGGCTTCCACCCTAGGGTTGCAGGGAATGACCTTGAGAAGTGCCTTGTGGGTCCTGTAGAGGCTAGGATCAACTATAGTCATTCCAAGCATACGACAAAATAATCTAGACTTGCGAGGGACACTGTTCTAACATCTGAATATGACTCGACAAGGATCTAAATAAAAGAAGCAATAACTGTTGTAGCTACATACCATCTAGTTGGGTCTGTCTAATGTCGGGGAAGCTAGAGCCTCAGCTCACAAAACACACATTTACATACGTTAACACACGGCTAAAAGGGTCAAGTAAAGTTAACTGGTCTGGGTCAAAACTGAACTGACACTAAACCATTGGGCAAAAGCCTAGGTTTTATAGTACAAGACTTGTTGGAACCCCTTTGCTTTGTTGATATTGCTGTGAAGGGAGCTAAACATCAAAGGGAGAGGAGAAACTACTGGACGTTGGAAGGAAGCTGTTGGCTCGCTGCTACAAGAGTTTGCTGACCATCGTCAAGATGTAAAACCTTGCCAAAGTCCCATTCATTGTTGTTACCTGACTACCCTGGAGCCTTGTTGGCACGAGGTTGTTGTTGGCATGAAGTTGCAATCTTTGCCAAAAAAATTGGTTACACGTGAGGGGGAGTGTTGAAGTAAATATTTAGTAGTTCCTTTCCTAAAAATTCAAGTTTTTCAGACAAGTTATTAGACAATCTAAAATTTACACCACCATATTGGTCTTAGTTACATGCTAGAGAGAGAAATAGACAGAATCCTAGTAACAAAGAGCATTGAAAACTAAATTCTTGGCAACTCCACTTATGTAGTCACTTTGGCCAAGATTTGTATTAGAAACTACCACCAAACAACTTGATTTACCGATTCAAGCTTTTTGTACTATTTCAAAGAGAAGTTGTAGAGTGACACGTTCCTACACTAAATAATCCACAAATACCTCCAACATCTCCATAACTTGAAAATTTAACTTCTGAAATTGTGCGACTACTAGAGCATGATAGATCAAACGTCTTGCCTTCGGATACAAATACACATATTGTTCCACTACTGACTTTGTGAAATTAAATCTTTAAAGGATTCTCTCAAAGCTTTTCAAATAGTAACAATGTGTTATCATTGGGCTTGAGGAAGGATCTTGGTATATGATACCATCATTAAGATGATTGCCCACACCCAATGGAATATTTTTGCATGTTATACTTTCCTCTATAGTCACAAGGTTTAGGACAACATGCAACTAAAGATGTACTTTTTGGCCAATGTCGTCCAATGCAATGACTATTAATCCAAGCCTCACCTTTGTCAAGCCCTTGTAAATCTACAACCATGGGGTCTAGGCCCAGAGAACGAAATGTTGCTAATTCCAAATGAATATTTTATTTATTTGTAAATTTTTTGTAGTCTATTTGAAGGAAGTAATGTAATTATCATAAAGCAACCAATTATGTAAACTTGTGAGACTAGTCATATAAGATGTATTTCCATTTCCTAAAAGTTGTATTGGGTCTCCAATAATTCCAATGGCAGATAAATGAAATAATGTTCCATAGTTCGCCAAGCCAATTGTGACGCCTTCCACAGGGGCTTCTAAAACAAATGATAAGTTTTTTTTCACCATAATGCAACCCAAAAAACTTCTTATTTAAGAAAATGTGAAGGTCATGTTTAGTTGTATTCACCCTTATCTTTATTATTTTGTTATATAAAAGGTCATATTCACTAACATGGAAGCTTGTCGTGTACTATAAATAGTCACTTGCATCATTAGTAACTGCAAGTTGTTCTTGAAGGATGGAAACACTGAAAGTTCCCTTCATTTGAATTTAATATTCTCTCCCCTCCATGTCCAAGCTAACTTCTCGTCTAGTCCCAATTTTTTAACTATTAACCTTGTTTGAGTGGTTATTTGATCGTATTATAAGCTTCTTCATTGCAATTAGAAAGAATGCTAATAGACTATGCCAACACGAAATATTTCTTCCCTCCAAAAGCAATAGTTACATCTTTAGTTTCATTTGTATTGCCTAGGAAACATCCACTCGCTCCATTGTGATGGAAAATTGATATAGAGATTCCATTTTCAAATTCTTTTATTGTATTATCACCTTTCATAAGAATTGTCTCCATTGATTTAATAGTTGTGTGGAGTTTCTTCAAGTGATTATATTTTTATTCATTTTGATGTCCATATTCATCAAGCGAAACATCATAATCATATGTGGCTGTGATATATGGACCTCAAATCTCATGACCAAAATTAGTTCCACCATGATACATGTAGTAATTTTGAAAAGTTCCTCCAGTTTGATAGAACCTTGCCACAACGTAAGCAATGTCCTCAACATGACAGTGTGGGTGATTGCCATCTCCACCTATGCCTTTAAGCATTGTATTCAATTTTTAGTCCACACTCTTACTGTGTTAGGACTAGTAGGTGTGAAATGGTCCCATTACAAAAATTAATCATTGGATGTGCACCATTTGATTGTTGACACATCACCCAAGGAATAAGATTAAATGATTCAGCCAATTTTGCCCATCAATTTATATATCTTTTTCCTACTTCTTTGTAATTATAATTAATATATCTATACGCATTCTCTATCTGAGCAATAATGGTATGTCTCCTTTGTAGAGTAAATAATTTTTCTTGTTTCATCATATTAATCACAAGTGTTGTAAAGTTGTTCACTTCATCCTTGAAACTTCATTATCAATTCTTAACTTCAGCATTATATGTAACCAAGTAGGCAGCCCTCCATAATTCCACTTGGCAGAACATAGGGGCCTATACAAAGAACTGCATATAATCCTACTTCTTTAATAGTTTTTATAAATTGAACTAAACTATTCCATCTTTTGAAATCATACTATCGACGTTGAAACTCGTTAGCATTCAACAACAAATATGTTTCAATTGCATCAAGACCCTTGCCTTTTACCTTTTGAATGAGATTTGGCCACATCTCTAGAGTGCTTTGTGGGTAAGTGAATGGATTTGAAAAATAAAACCTTGTGGTCTACAGTAATGATTACTCCCTTGTTAGACAAGTATCTTAAAAACCTTTAATATGAAGATTAGTTGTGTCAAACTTTGTTACTTTCATATGTAATGTAACATAAATTAGGTTAACATATGAAATCAAAACATGTAGTCAATGTATACTGTGAGATCCTTCAATTTAATCTCACATCCAATACTTATTTGGGTAAGAACCTATTTATAAGTGAGAAGGAACTACAAGATCTTTAACTTTGATTAATTACTTTCGAAGAGAGACTTAGGCCTATTTTGTTGCACTTTAGATGACTTGGGCCCATTATGTTGTATTTTGGGCTGGGTTGTTACAAATGGTATTAGAACAACCTGGTTCTGTGTTAGATGGTGGGTTGGACTAAGAACGTTGGTTAAGCTACTAGACATCGGCCAAAGAACGATGTGGATTGGGGTTAAGCAACGGGCTAAGTGCAGGAATTTCGAGGATGAAATTTTCTATGGTGGGTGGATTATGAGATCCCTCAATATATTCTTATATATAATACCTACTGGGGTAAGATCATGTCTAGAAGAGAGAATGTACTATAGATCTTCAATTTTAATTAAACACTTTTGAAAAAATGACTTAGCCATTAGTGCCCACTTTCCGCCGGATTGTTACATATAGTCAATATGTAAATTTAATTTTATCGGATGTAACATCTATTTATACACATGAATGAGAATTTCTACGTGTGGCAAAGTTTATTCTATTACATAGAATCAGAGTTGGTCGGTCCTTTTTCATGTGAATGTGGCTTCTACACTTCCTTCAACCTCTTTCCCTATTTCATCCTTGCCTTATAGTTTTTCTCCAATCAAACATATTTATAACGTTAGCCCTCTTGGCACATTTTCTATTACAATCAGCAACATCACCAGCCATGCTTCATTGAAATTAGTGGGGCAAGAGAATTATCTCCTTTGACATTTTTAATTTCTTCCTGTCTTTTATAGCTAGAGATTAATGGGTTTTGTTGATGGTTCTATCAACCCACTTGCCCTCCCACACCATTGATACCTCCACCAACCTACCTTTTCCAACCTTAATTACTTGAATTAGTTTCAACTAGACCAAACCATTCAAAATTGGATTGCAATGGAAGATCAACAGCACCTCCTTCTTACCCAAGAGCATCATTTGGCTCACACCACTTAATTGTTTTCCTTAAACATCTCCACACCAATGACCAATGTTGCAACCTGAACTATTGACAAGTCCACCACCTTTAACAAGGCTAGTCATTGTTCCTCTAATCGTGGTTGAGGTCAAGGTAATGGCTGTGGAATTAGCAATATCTTCTTGTACGACTTCAACGAGAAGTTGTAGAGTGACATATTCCTACACCAAATAATCCACAACACCTCCAACATTTCTATAACATGCAAATTTAACTTCTGATATGGTGTGACCACCAAATCATGATAGCTCTAACGTCTTGCCTTCAAGCACAAATACATATATTGTTCCACTACTAACTGTGTAGAAGTAAATGTTTACAGGATTTCCTCTAAGCTCTTCAAATAGTAACAATGTGTTTTCATTGGGCTTGAGGATGGATCTTGGTATATGATACTATATTTAATATGATTGGCCACACCCAATGGAATATTTCTTCGGGTTATACTTTCCTCTATAGTCATAAGGTATAAGACAACAAGAGACTAAAGATGTACTTTTTGGCTAATATCGTCCAATGCTATGATCATTAATCCAAGCCTCACCTTTTTCGAGCCCTTGTTGATCTACAGCCATGGGGTCTAGGCCAAGAGGAGCACTAAATGTCATCTTATACCAAATTAATATTTTATTTGTTTGTAAATTTTTTGTTGTCTATGTGAAGGAAGTAATGTAATTATCAGAAAGCAACCCAGCTTGTATACTTGTGAGACCGGTCTTATAATTCCAGCTAATTGATAATAAGTTTATAGATGTATTTCCGTTTCATACAAGTTGTATTGGGTCTCTAATAATTCCAATGGCATAAAAATAAAATAATGCTCTATAGTTTGCCAAGCCAACTGTGACACTGAGCAATGAAATATGGTTTAAACCGTCTTTACCTTCCATAGGGGCTTCCAACACAAATGATACGTTTTTTTCACCATAATGCAACCCAACAAACTTCTTATTAAAGAAAATGTGAAGGTCATGTCTAGTGTTATTAACCCTTATCTTCATTATTTTGTTATATGAAGGGTCATATTCACTAATATGGAAGCTTTTCATGTACTATAAATAGTCACTTGCATCATTTGTAACTGCAAGTTGTTCTTGATGTATGGAAACATCGAAAGTTCCCTTCATTTGAATTTAATATTCTCTCCCCTCCATGTACAAGTTAACTTCTCCTCTAGTCCCATTTTTTTAATGATTAACCTTGTTTGACTAGTTACTTTGGTCGTATTATAGGCTTCATTGCAATCGGAAAGAATGCTAATAGACCATTCCACACGAAATATTTCTTCCTCTCAAAAGCAATAGTTACGTCTTTAGTTTCATCTATACTATCTAGGAAACATCCTCTCACTCCATTGTGATTGAAAATTTTTATGGAGATTCCATTTTCAATTCTTTTGTTGTATTATCATCCTTCATTAGAATTGTCTCCATTGATTTAATAGTTGTGTGGAGTCTCTTCAAGTGACTATATTTTCATTCATTTTGATGTCCATATTCATCAAGCGAAGCATCATAATCATGTGGTTGTGATGTAAGGGCCTCTAGTCACATGACCAAAATTAGTTCCACTACTATTATTTTCATGTCAAGGAGAAGGCTTTGAGGCACATCCTTTTGTGTGGTTAAAGTAAGGATGGACTTTATGTCATTGAGCGAGGATCACCACCTCATCAAGGGTTACTCACAAAGCATGATGGATTAGAATGTGTGGCATAATCGCTTTGTCATCCCTCTCAAGTTGTCCTTCAATGAGTTTTTCAGTCTTCATCCATTAAGATCCCTAGAGTCAATAAGGATTTGCACATATGTTCATCGTGTCAATTAGGTAGAAGTCGGTCTCTTCCTTCGTAACCCAATTCCAATTTCACAATTTTAACTTTGAAAATAATTTTGGCTAATATATGAGGCCCTTCTCCCATTAGTTCTAATCAAGATTTTTGCTACTATATCTCTTTTATCGATCATTTTAGTCTTCACATATGGATTCACTTTTTAAAAGTAAAAAGTGGCACCTTTAATGCTTTCGTTAACCTTAAAAGCCTTTATATGAAATTTGGTCCCTTATAAAATAAAATACTTTAAAAGTGATGGTTGATCTAAATTTATGACTCAAGTTTCACATTTTTTGAGTCAAAATGGTATATTTCATTGTCTTGCCTTTGCACACCACAACCTAATGGTGTTGATGAATACAAACAGTGCCACATTGTAAAAATGGGACTTACCCTCTTAGCTGCTTTGGTTCCAACCTCTTATTGGACCCACCTCTCAAAGACCACAAGAGATTGTCAAAGATACATTTTTTACTTTATTATACAAGCTATATCGAAATAAGAACGGTTTGTAAAATCCTTCAACTTATTCTCGCATCTAATACTTACTAGGGTTAGATTATGCTTATAAATGGGAGTAGGCTATAGATTTTCAACTTGGTTAATGAGTTTTTGAAGAGATGATTAAGTACATTAGTTTGTACTTTGGACTCGGTTGTTATAAATGCTATCAGAGCTAACCAAGTTTTGTGTTAGATAGAGGGTTGGATTAGTGACGGCCAAGTGTAGGAATTTTGAGGATAAAATTTCTTAAGGTGGATGGATTGTAAGATCTTTCAATTTAGTCCCACATCTAATACTTATTGGGATAAGATCATGTTATAAGTACGAATAAACTATAGATCTACAACTTGGCTAACCACTTTTGAAGAAATGATTTACGCCCATCATGTTACACTTTGGGACAGGTAGTTATATGGTTGCTTGGGCAACATCCCAGAAACTATTATGCACTATTGTCCATTCTAGGTCATTCAATTATAAGGACGGCCTAGATTAAAATGGCTGGAAGTCGAGAGTGTCAGGTGTTATCAGGGCTCACCGTGGGTCGCCGAGGCTTGCCAACGGTCAATGGAAGAAGAGGTCTATTGGTTGCTATTTGGGGATGGGAAGGATTAAGGTATAATTGGGAAGGTGAGGAAAGGTTGGGGTAGTGTTTGAAAGGTGGGTCCATTTTAATCTGGGTTGTTCTTAAAACATCCTGAATCCAGTTCACCTAAGAACCAGCTTAGAACTGTTACGATCGAATCAAGTCAAGTCTTAATTAACTAATCTAAAAGACTCAAACAAGAAACAGACTGAAATAACCTTTTGGCGTCTCAAGAAGAAAGACGCCACTAAATGCGTAGCCAACACTCAATATGAAAAGGATGAATGGGTCGTGCATCAACCTAATGAGGAGATACGTGCAATGACATGACATGAAGACACTCAACACACAACAAGAGCCAAAATATGAAAAAATAAATAAGAGAATAAATACATCAAAATAACTACTGAAACTATAATCTGAATGTTTCATCAACAAACCTGATACATGTCTAATCTACTAATACAAAATTTGGTGAGGGCATACATCACAATACATCAAATAAACACATATGTAAATCATGTCTAATCTACTAATACAAAATTTGGTGAGGGCATACTTCACAATACATCAAATAAACAAATATGTAAATCATGTCAATCTACTAATACAAAATTTGGTGAGGGCATACATCACAATACATTAAATAAACACATATGTAAACATGCATCAAACACAAACAATAGCACAAAAGAAAACAATGGCACACTAAACGCAAGTGTGTGCAACAACTATCTGTCCTTCCACCAATGTCAACTCAACACATAGGAACACAAGACCTATATATATAATAAGAAAAATGTCAGCAACAAATATCACTGGTCTAAAAAATAACTAATAAAAATTGGCAAGTGGAAGCTGATTTTTACAAGGAAGGACAACCAATATATATATATATATATATATTCGTGGGAACACCCAAAGGGCATCTACTAAGGAGCCATCAAGCTGCAAACAATATAGCATACCAAATTGAACTGGTGTTGTGTCACTCTCGATGAATGTCTCTCTCAGCAATATCATATAACTGGTCTCACGATGGGGAAAATGTACATAACCTAAAGCCTCTTCAAACCTCCATATAACACCTACCCTAGAGCACAAAGGTCGATTACTCTCAGGAAGTCACCTTCAATACCCTCCCTCTGAAACCACAAGTCTAGACATGCGTTATACACAATAGTACCCATCTACTCCACGCCTCTCTGGGTGTGAGGAAGCTCAAGACATAGAGATGTCAGGATCCCTCGGGAATATAACATCCTCTCACTAATCCAGAGCTTGCTGCAACTTGCATATGTGCCCGTTCACGATATATACAAGGTCAAGTTTACCAACTCTCAGCTCACTGCTCACTGAAAACCCCAATGAAAGCTATATATAGGGCTCGGGAGCGAATCATATAAGTAGGCCCAAATGCAACATGAGGTGGGGCTAAGTTCAAAAATAACACACGAGTGATCTCATCCTCAAAGGTTATTAATCATGGAAGTAAAATACATATAAATAGCCTATGTTAAGTGAGGTCCAATAAAATAGCCACTTAGCACGTCCTATGATCTAGAAATCAAAACAACAATAAAGTAGAGTGATAAAGCTGAAAAGAGCCCTAACGGACATGTGGTCCAAGCTCCAAGTGTAACTACACATATATGGCGAGCTCGAACTCTACTACCTATATCAGAACCAACTGCTCAATAAAGAGTGATAACTCTATACTATGCATAGTTGTGGTGTGTGCTTACATCAACAATTACTACAATAATCAACAACATCAAATGAATCAACAAATAAACACTCAAAACGCAAATCGAGCATGAAAAGAAATAAACAACTAAATAAAAGAACAATGCTAAAAATAATTGGTGCATGAGTAAACATCACATCAATAATAAATGACAATTAAACATGCACGAAAATGAATAGGTAAATAAATAATAAATAGTAATTAAATAAAAAATTAATTAATAATTAATTAATAAAATCACTTGTCAATAAATAATGATAATATCTAAACATGATAAATAGTAGGATAAATATCAATTGCATGAGTATGCAATTAAATACAGATAAATAATAACATATGTGCGAGCAGCTGAATAAATAATTACTAAGTAATTAAATAATTAATAAACACAAATAATATTAATATTAATAAGTAAGCATATCATCAATAACAATCAATAATCATACAAGCATATATCGTATACGATAAATACTTAAATAACAACATATAAATCAAATAATGAATAAATAAATAAATAAATAAAAGCACTCATAATATCCAAATGTGCCAAATAATATGAGCATGTATCTAATCTAATGTAGGGCATCTCGAAATATCGAAAACTGTCAAAAAACAAATGAAAATGGGCTGAAAATGGGTTAGCTAGTCAACTGGGTGAGTCAGGTCACAACTTGGTCTGGGTAAATTCGCTGGCTGGGCTGGGTTGGCTGGGTCGGATATGGATATAATCACGATCAGCAGGGCTAAGCTTGATCGATCAGCCATTGCATGACGATGCTACCTGGATAGAGGGAACTCATCGAAAGCAACGACGGCGGTGGGCATTTGACCGACAAAATAATTTTGCCGATGGAGAACATGGCGGCACTGGTGATGGTGTTGGGTTTTGATCAATAGCCAGTCGTAAGGTGATCATGTTGACAATGCTTCAGTGGCTAGAGGGTGGCCGAAGTCTCCCCAATGGTGGCCCAAAGTGGTGGCACACTAGGATTAGGAAACTCCAAAATAGTGGAGAAAATATTAGGAAATTAGATGGCTAAGATAGGGTTGACATGGCATAACTTGATCATGCCACATGGCACGATCTGGCTGTTTGATTGACTGCAAGTGTAACGACCCGCCATTTTTTCATAATATTATGGGCCTAGATGGCTAGGCATTACTCGAAATTAAACCAAACCAACCCTGTAACGACCAGCCCTAACCGGTCCAGGCGTTACTCCACAGTCTTAGATCGTTTCCCAAGGCCACATGTATAACACAAGAAAATAAAAGGAAGTCCAATTTATTATCCATTCTCCTACCCTGAGTTCATAAAAGAACCACCAACCTTACTTTTATTTTTCCTTAGGTGAGCTGAAATCAATCAATCTTGATTAGCCTACATACCCATGTTGAGATCAAGCTCAATGTAGTTCTACAAGCTCTCAGGTCATTCTGAGATTAAGTGGTCTCCCAGGTCCATTCTGAGATTAGGCGGTCTCCCAGGTCCATTCTGAGATTAGGCGGTCTCCCAGGTCCATTCTGAGATTTCCATTATTGGCTGTCAAGTCCATTCTGACATTTCCATTATTGGCTGTCAAGTCCATTCTGACATTTCCATTAACAAAACACAAAACAAACACCCGACCCCAAAGACTTGCAGCAGTTCATACTAAGCAGTCGACAATAACCCATACATAAGACGCTAGGGATCTAGCAACTTAACAAAGGCGTCTCTCCAACAAAACTTTGCATGCAAGAATCCAAATGGAAATAAATAAGATGAGGGATGAAATACTCACACAGTAATGGGGAGGTCATCTGGGACGGAGATGAAATATGAAATACTCTCTCCTGCATATATATACACTTCAACCATTCCCTCCATTAAATTCTCATACCCCATCATCCATTGGTATTTCCTAGGTTCAACGAGCCCCTTCATTAAATTCTCACACCTCATCATTCATTCATGAATAGGTATTTTTTAGGTGACCTTAAGTCGAACTATGACCGGTCGACTTGATACCAACCATATCGGTTCATCTATATTTATTTCATAATATTTAGGTTCGATTCTTGTAATAAAAATCATGGTTTTTACAGCAAGCCTCATGGGGTCCACCTAGAATATGTACAATATATATATAGTCAAAAAACTCAAATCAATAAAAAAGTCAACTTAACTCAAAGCCTACGGGGGCTTTACAGACAAAAATCAAGGTGTGGAAGCTAAATAAGTCACTAAACCATAACCTCAACCGGTGATGATCTACTACTCAATTCAAATTGGACCCACAATGGTAGTCCGATACTCCGAAATCCCTTAAATACATGGAAAAGAGATATTCTAAAAAACCCAAAACGGATTCTAATTGTTGTAAGCTGTCTAAATTTAGCCTTATCACCCTAAGTTAACATAAGAAAAAATCAATATACCTCGAATATACGCTGATAAACCATACTTTGTTATAGCATATCTGATGTGATCATTAGTATATCAAGCATACACAACCTTCATAATATACTCATATAACTATCTGGGCCCTATTCTCATAGTCTAAAAGCTGAACCAACTCAAGACTGACTTGAATCAGGCGGGACAATAAGAGGGTAAAACTCTAACCCAAAGCTGGAGTTTAACAATTCTTATAATCGGACGGCCCAAAATGAGCAATAGTGCCGGAACTGTTCATGGTCTATTGCATAGGAAATTGCCTCTCATTTCGATATATCTTGTATAATATAGTCATATATATGTTTGGTAATCTCTTGTGTTGAGTTGTTTAAAAGAAATCCAAGAGCTTAAGAAGTATAAAAACTGACTTAAGGTCTCAAAAATCTAAAACGACGTAAAATCCTTATGTATTATTTTGATTATTCTAATGTAGTGTTTATATAAACATCATATCTCAATTTGATTAAGCTATTCTTCTAGTTATATTTTCAATATTGTTTTCATCTTTTGTAGTAGTTTAGTGTTAAACCTTGTATCAAATTGGTATTAGAGTCTAAAAGATCTTATATTTCGGTATGCATCATCGGCCAGAAAATCGTCTCTACTCCTTATAAAGAAATCTTTTTCGTTAGATGACATTGAACACATGTTCCAATATGCTTTGAAACGCTTTGAAGTTTTGGAACATAGATCAATTCGAACATGTGTCAAATATCCTCCAATGAAGGAGACTTAACTGCATGGGTTCGAGACAAATCTCTGGATTTTTTAGGCTCTAAGTCAACTTGGTGCAATATGCAAAGTTAAACACTAAACTTAACTTTAAAAACAAATATATATATATATATATATATATATATATATATAACTAAAGGATAACTTGATCAAAATTAGATGTTTATTTCATTGAGATATGATGTTTATATATAAACATGTTATAAGAGTTGACGCATTAACTCAAGTCTAGAAATAAGCTAAAGAATAAATACGTTGGATTAAGTTTTCTTAGATTTTTGTGGTCGTATGTTGTATCTAGACTTCTTTTAAGTCTTTTACCTCTTTGGCTTCTCCAATATAAGTTAAAAGAGACTACTCAATATGTATAGATGCTTTGCACCATATAGGTAGGTAACTCCTCTAGGTGCAGGTTAGTTCTCTGCTTAATTGAAATAGTAGTTTGTCCTATAAAAAAATTATGGTGGTTGATGCTAATATTAGAGCCATTAAATTAAAAATTATTGAATGGTAGAGTCATTCAAGGCTTTAAGACCCACTAAGGTAGTAACATGCAATTATATATTATTTATATGGAAAAATTTTTAAATCATAGTAATTTTTTTGAAGTCCTAGTTTTAGTGTCTTTTGCATGTAGATGACAACTAGCACTTTTCAATATGATTGGGTCTTGCAACCAAACCAGCTTCATCTTATTGTTGATTTTTATTTTAAAATAAAATAAAACAAATGTCAGAATGTACTCACTTACATTTAAGAGGAAATTACAAGTAAAGGGTGGTATAATATGCTATTCATAATTCAAGGATGTTCGTATGATATTCACAACTTAAGATTGTTCTTTTATATTGATTCAACTCCCCATCAGTTATGTTGAGCTATTTTTTGAAAAACACAAAAAGAAGAAAATTCCGGATCTAGCCTGGGCAGCAAAATGTGGTTGCACTTGAACGGTGGCTGTTGGTTTCGGCCTATTTTGGTTGTCCTTGACCAGCAGCAGTGGAATCCTTCTGTCGTTGGTCAAGAGCAACCAGTACTGCCGTTGAGTCGGTGATTAAGGATCCCAACAAGTTCGGATAAATTGGGTACCCGGCCCTACCTGACCAAGAAAATATTGTATTCAAGTTTAATTGTCTAAGGTTTCATGTCCTTATTAGTACCCACTTTATATCAGATCCGGGGTAGTCTTAAAGAACCCAATCCTATAAAAACTTGAACCTGAAAATTTTTTAATTTTTATTTTGATTTTTGATTTTTCTCAAAGGTAACTAATAGTCTTGTATATATATGAAATAACTTCTATAACATATAATATTTTTATGAAGTATATGAACTGTCATAAAATATTTAAATTTCAATATATATTTATATCAATGCATTAATGATTATTGGTCTGGGTTCGGTTTGTTATGTTAGGTCCGGATTGGGTTCAGGTTTAAAGTAAAGTAAAGTACCTGGGTATATATTCGGGTTCGGGTTTGGGTTTGGGTTAGAATTCGGGTCTTTAATATCAGATTGGGTTCAGGTCTTGGAATCCGACCCTTTGGTAACATTAGTAGTGACAAGATCTAGTCAAGGTGGCAAAATATGGTCCGCCATGATTCCACATAAAGGTGCCCTTCATCAATAACTTCTCTTGTGGCTAGCAAAACTT
This sequence comes from Piper betle, assembly GCA_033002965.1. Taxonomy (NCBI): domain Eukaryota; kingdom Viridiplantae; phylum Streptophyta; class Magnoliopsida; order Piperales; family Piperaceae; genus Piper; species Piper betle. The sequence goes on along the minus strand of JAURVB010006213.1, from coordinate 5,104 downwards.
TTTACAGAAAAGGAGAACTCAACTATTCAGGGTACAGCCTAAAGAAAAAAACCCAGCTCAGAGTAGTTTAGTTATTAGAAAAAAACAGCCATAAATTATAAATATCCTTCAAACGCCCTTGAATGTGAATGATCTACAATTCCACCCATTACTTGTCTTCTTTTATCTAATATAAGTTCAACAATTTCTTAATTCAACTCACTAAGAAAGTACCCTAAATCATAATAAAAGTTCCACAGTGTCTCTTTTGCGTAGTCTTTTTAATAATAATAATAATAATAATAATAATAATAATAATAATAATAATAATAATAATGATTTTATACTCTTTTCCACCTTTCAAATGGGGGCAGTAATTCAAGAAAAAAACATTTTTATTTTTAGGAGATAGGATGGGGTGACAAGAGTAAGACCATGAAGCAAACATTTTGTATTCAAATTAATTAATTTGCCCAAAACTCGGCCAAGATATTTTTTCACCAAAAATTAATTTTCAACTAATTACAAGCAATGATTTTGAATTTTGGGCCTTAAAAAAGTTCTGCAGATCGATTGGATATTATCCTTTTAATAAAAAATAGAAAAAAAATTCCTTTGAGAACATACAATGGAAGACAAAGAATACATGAATAACAAGTCCAATGATCACATCTATTTGTCCAATCCACCATCCAATGAAGGGAAAAAAAACATCCATGGATATATATTACGATGGTGCCAAAGATGGATCACTCCATGAAGATAATAATGAAATCATTTCTCCTCCAAGTTTGCATTGCATTCCATCTCTTCTTCTAATGCATGAGGTAGGTGAGAACCAAAGCAGCCAACATCAATACATATGCTATTCCTTGATCCATGGCCACCCCTGCAAAACAACCAAATTCCACCCCCAAAAAAAATATTAGATTGTAAATTTGTGATCTCTATTTTGAAGCTGAAGGAAGTTGAATTTTATCTTTCCAAATTAACAAGTAGAGTGTTATATACAAGCCTTGGATCTATTATATGTATATATATATATATACTAAGTCTGCAATGTGCTACCTATTTTTGGCAGTGTATTGCAGCGCACGAGCTTGTGGGCCATTGGATGAAATCTAACGGCCCACAATCCCCCAACCCACCCGCCCCTCCTCCCTACCTCCCGCTTGCCCGCCTTCCTACCCTCTCGTGTCTCGAGCATCAGGTAAGAGTTAAGAGTTAAGCCTTTGAAAGTACTTTGACTTAATTAAAGAATGTTTATTGCGACTATTTTAGTTGAAAATAATCTTAGTTTTTATAAATTTTGTATTTTTTAAGGCTGGACAATCTTTAAGATAAAGGATATGACGAAGAAGAATTAGGCCAACATATTACAACAGTCTATCCTAGTGTAGAAGATGAGTTCAAACTGAAGGTTGGAATGCAATTTGATTGTTTGAATGATGCACTCAACTTATACGGTAGTTATTCGAAAATGGCCAAATTTGGTGTATGTAAACATAGTACAAATTATCATAGGAGAACAAAAGAGTTATGGTTTCAAGTATTTGTGTTCTAAAGAAGCACATATAAAAGAAGATGAGGCACAAAGAGAAATACCCCACAAACGAAAAAGAGAACTCATCCTATAATTAGAGAAGATTCTCATGCATGCATCAAGGTAACTAAAAATAAAGAGGGCACATGGAAGGTCATGCATTTTGAAGAAGGACATAGTCATGCACTCCTTACACTATCAAAAACTCAATTTCTCCGGTTACATAGGCATGTTACAAGTGTGCACCGAAATTTAATTGACACATTTGGAGAGGCTACTATAAAAACTTTTCAACTAATGTATGTGGTAGAAATTGAAGCAAGTGGGGCTGAAAATATTGATTGTACAGAGAAAGATATTAGAAATGCCTAGACAAAAAATAAAAAAAAGATAAAGGAAATAGATGCCCAATTATTGTTGGAACATTTTGAGGAAATGATAGAGATAAATGACTCATTTTTATTGCTATGAAGTAGATGATGACAGTAGATTGAAGCATTATTTTTGGGCGAATGGAATTGCAAGAAAAAATTATCAACTTTTCTCAGATGTGATAATTTTTGATACAACATATGATACAAACAAATATGCACTTGTTTTTGCACCATTTACCGGAGTAAACCATCACAGGTAAACAATTACATTTGGATGTGTTTTTGTGTAAAGAGAAGACTGAGTCGTTTGTGTAGCTGTTTGAAACATTTTTGAAATACATGGATGGAAGGCATCTAAGGGCAATTGTTAATGATCAATATACTACAATGGATAAAGCAATTAAATTGATATTTCCTTCAACATATCATCGTATTTGTATTTGGCATATCCTTAAGGAGTAAAAATTAGGTGCAATTGCTCACAAAAGGAAGTTTTATGAACCATTCTATAGTTTAATTTATGGTGCCGAAAACAAAGAAGAATTTGAATCACAATAGAGTGAAATAATGAAAGGCAATTACATGGAGGAAATGAGTGGTTAAAATCCATATATACAATTTGTCATGCATGGGTGCCTGTGTATAGTAAAGGTATATTTTTTGCTGGTATAAGAAGTTTGTAAAAAAGTGAATCTCAAAACTCATTTTACTTAAGGTATGTGAACAAAAAAATAGCCTTATTGAGTTTATACATAGATTTGAGAAACCTATCAAAAGACAAAGATTGTACAAGGGAAAAGAATCTTATAAAAACTCATATAAAAGCCCTCAAATTAGTCACTTCATTCAAGATGGAATGTCAGATGGCAAAGGTTTATACTAGAAAAATGTTTTATAAGTTTCAAGAAGAATTACAATATAGTTTGGTTTGTTGCTCATCTCATAAAAAAATAGATGAGGAGGATATTGAACAGTATGATATAACATGTTGTAGAAATAATAAAGAGTTGGTTGCATGTGTTACTTACAACGGAGTTGACATTAGATGCAGATGTAGTTGTCAACTTTTGAAAAGTGAAGGTATTCCATGTAGGCATTTGCTGTATGTACTGAGATTGAATGAGGGGGATATTTTTCCTCAACTCTATATCATGAATAGATGGACACTTGAAATAGCAAAGGAAGTTATTTTTTATGGTAATGGAGTGGAACTTTGTGGTGATTGCAACAATACTTTATTCTCTAATTGGGGAGAATTGCACTGTATATTTAATCGATGGGCCAAAAATGCATATTCATCATCTGAAAAATTTGACCTTGCCAAGCCAAAACTTTTAGAGATAGAGAAATTAGTAGAAGATGTGGTAAATGATCTACATCATGGAATACAAGTACATCCACTGACATAATAAAAAACAAAAGGAAGTGGTAAAAGATGAAAGAGTGGTAAAGAACTTGTAGTGGACCATATGGTAAAAGATAGATTATTCCATGGTTGCAATAAATGGGGAGTTGGGCATGATAAGCTCACTTGCCCTACAATTGTAGCACATCGGTAATGTTGCCTAACACAACCCTTGTTTTGATCTTTGTTATATATAATTTATGTGATTATTTTCCATATTTTGTTTTTAAATAAGTAGGTAAAAAAATGTTCCATCTGAAAGTGGAGTCGTGGAGTCTATTCAGGGGTGTCGGTGCAGTGATGGTGAATTTCAAAGCAGTGATGCAGAATGACTATAATAGCTCCAAATCTGGAAGGACTGTATAATCTTAGTGATTTGTAACTTGTTCCCATGAATTGTTATTGGCTTTAATCAAACTTGACAAATTTTTAACTTGTAAGTTTGTGCTTGTATTCATCATGTGGAAGCAAGTTAATTGAGATGGATGGCTCTCATGTGTTTTGCTTCTAATGTAATTCCGAATATAAGAGTATGCCATTTTTTTTTATATATAGTTGATTGCAAAATTAATTTCACAACCGTTTACCGAGTGAGGACGCATTATTTTAAAATATTGACTCAAGTGGGGACTAAGTCAAGTTTTTATTGACTCGAGTCGAGACCGAGTCAAATTTTTATTGACTTGACTCGAGTCGAGACCGAGTCAATTTTTTATTGGCTTGACTCAAATCGAGCCCGTGTCAATGTTTTATTGGCTTGACTCAAGTTGAGACCGAGTCAATTTTTTATTGATTTGACTCAAGTCGAGATCGAGTCAATTTTTTTTACTTGAGTTGAGTTGAGATCGAGTCAAATTTTTATTGACTTGACTTGAGTCGAGACCAAGTCAATTTTTTATTGAGTCGAGTCGAACCCAGCCGCGGACATGCACAGTGGCGGGGGTGGTGGTGGCATGTGGCGGCGGCTGGGGTGGGTCCAGCGGTGACGGCGGGCAGTGTCAGGGGTGGTGGTGGCAAGGGGCGGTGGCAGGCAGGGGGCCGCGAGCAGTGGGGTAGGGGGTGGGTGGGAGGGGCCTGGGGCAGAAGGGGGAGGAGCTAGGAGCCTGGGGGGGGAGGGGTGGGGGTGGGAGGAGTGAGGGGTAGGGGGCGAGAGGAGCTAGGGGAGGGTCCGCCGGGTGGGTGGCAGGCAGGGGGCGGCTAGCCCGGGGCCAGGGACGAGAGGAACCAGAGGCAGGGGCCGCCGGGTGGGCGGCAGGCAAGGGGGCTGGGGGAGGGGGGTCCGTGGGGGCGGGGGCCGGGAGGAGCCAGTGGCAGGGTCCGCCGGGTGGGCGGCAAGAGCCGGGGGCCGGTCTTCGTCATCGCAGGCGGGGATGGGTGGGGAGCCACGGCGACGGGTGGTGGCGGGGTGGCCACGATGGAGGGGAGGTGGTGGTGGTCGACTGGGTGGGCGGGCAGGTCAACCGGGTCGGGGGAGAGGGGGAGGCTAGGCTTGGGGGCTGTGGGCCACTAGATCGAAATCCAGCGGCCCACATTTGATGTGCTGCATATATATATATATTAACAAGTTGAGTGCTATATTTCCAAGCCTTGGATCTATTTAATATTTTACTTCCAACACTTTGATTGACAAGAGAACTTCCAAAACATACCATCGCTGGCCGGAGCTGGGGCAGGGCTCTGAGCACCAATGCCGGGCAAGACAAGAGCTATCACCAAAATGACAAGAACCCAGAAAGAGGAAGCTCTCAACAACACCATATCCAACCAAATGAAACAACTCTACCTCTGTAGCCCAAGGTGAAT